>CAMZMU010000128.1:5212335-5464227 GCA_947311845.1 Poa pratensis | reverse complement strand
TCATTTATCCGCAGACTCTATATTCCTCTTAAACGATAATCCTGTTTTTTTCCTACTACCATAGTGTCTCCCCAAGAGCTCATCACATAATCTGTACTTTCCACAGCTAATCGGATTTTACCTTTGTTGGGCAGTCAAAATACTTGAACTGAAGGCGTGGCCAACCAAACTCGGCTAGATGACAATCGCGAAAGTTGCTTTGTTGCGGTAATTTAGAAAGCACACATCCAATCCGAAAGCAAGAAACGGACCTTGGATCCGAGACGATAGTCGCCCTGCACCGGCCAGGACCCGCGCCGGACGTACCGCCCCACCGCCGACACCTGCCGGAGCACGTCGAGCAGCAGGCCGACGGCGTAGTCTGCGACGTCGGTGGAGTACACCTCCCCGGAGTTGACGACGGCGATGCCGCGGCGCGCGCACTCGGCGAGGTCGATGTGGTCGACGCCGGCGCCCGTGCTGACGACGCAGCCGAGGGAGGGGACGGCGTCGAGGAACGAGGCGTCGACGCGCACGGAGCCACCGCCCACAACGACCGCGGCGCGCGGGGGCTCCGGCGCGGACGCGGCCGCGGCGAGGAAGTTCGGGAGGGGCTCGCCGGAGGCGAAGAAGTCCAGGACGCGGAAGTGCTCGCGCAGCGCTGCGGAAAAGGCTGGGTCCGACGGGCGGAAGAGGAGGACGGCCGGGAGATCGCCGCGGCCAATGCCATAGCTGAGAGTGAGACTCGAGAGCTGGGAAAAGCTTCGACCTCAGTCAGTCAGCTGTGTTCACTAACTCGAGAGCTGGGAAAAGCTTCGATCATTGCAATTGTGGAAAGAGTTTACAATTTTTTAGGCAAGGAAGGCAAAAATCGGCTACCTTTAATTAAAAGAAAAAAACAAAAGAAGAATTAAGCTCAAAATTCAATCGGCTACTTTTCAATTTGTTTATCTTGCTTTTTTTCAGAGCTGTTATACATCGCCTTGCAGATTCTGGAGGATGTTGAGCACTGTCACGGAACGAGAGGCCTCCCGGCTCGATGTGGGAGACACAGGAGCAAACGCAGGGTCGAGGCAGTCAACGTCGATGGAGACATACACGCCCTTTACACCTTCCCCAAGTTTCTGCCAAAAAATAATAAGCAAACATAGGTTGGTTATCATTTTGGAAAGCCATCCATAGGACAAAGGAATAAAGGGGGGAAGCAACGTTACTGCATATTTGGTTTGAATTAATATACAAAATGAAATTGCTTCACAGCACATCAATATGAAATGTCCTTGTGATAACAAACAATTGATAAAGAAAGACAAATATGCAGTGATGTGGTTAGGTTAAATCGAGTTACCAGATTCTCGAGCTTCTCTCGATCTCTGGAGAAGGTACGCATCTCATACTGTTCCACACCAAATCTCTTTCCTTGCTCGCGTCCTTCTTTGGTGATTGATCTGAGTCCAACCTGATATCCATCACAATCAAAGTGAAGACACGCAGGCGGATAGAAACAGATTTGTACACTAGTAAGTAGTAAAAACTGACAAGTAAGCACCAAAAGGATAGTTTTTCCAGGGCATCTCACAAGTCTCTACTCAATGATGGACAGTATAGATAAGTTCTTTCAAAGTTCCAGTGGGTAATAGTTTATGTATCCTTTTAGCCATTATTTTGACCTTGACATAACGGTTGATGCTAAATGCTGATAATATGTTCTTTAACTGATATAATGGATTGCATAACATTATGTTCCGTTTTATCTAATCACTGGTCTATTTAAACTTGGCACAAAAAACTGGACGGAGAACTTCATACAGTAGTCCCATGGTTCACTTGGAATGGAGAACTCACACATGAAAAAATGCAATTACCTGGAGAAGTCTCCTGGCATAACCTCCTTCCATTATTCTTGCAAATGAAGAAGCATGTGAGTAAGTGTTCCCTTCAAAGCAATCATAGATATCTGGATGCGCGTCAAAATGAAGAATGTCAACAGGTCCACCGAGCTTTTCAGACACAGCCCTAACAACTGGATAAGAGATCGAGTGATCGCCTCCTAAAACCAACGGCCGAAGAGGATCCTATACAACAGTGTGCTATAGTCGTTAAATATGTGAATAAGATCTGTCAAAAATATTCTGCTTCAGTAGCTTTCAGCTCTGCTGTAGCAAATTTCTGCTTGCATGAAAATTATTACAAACTTCATGCGATCTTAAATAAGATCCTCAAGTTTTGTTATATAAAGTCCAGAAATGTCTAGGATTTTCTGAACCGCTCCGCTCCGGCTCCGGCTCCGCCAAAGTCCAAAGTCACAAGTCACGCGACCGCACGCGACTCTCGTGGTGTTGGCCTTGTATTTATAGAGGTGGATTTGTTGGAGGGAAGAGAGCTTGAATTCCATGAAATGGAGCCACAGCGGGAAGAAAACAAGCAGCTAGTGCTCTTTCCTTTGTTCATCGGTAAGAGATGTAGAATGGACCGCTTGGATGCATCGATGCCGTGGATCGGTGACATGGCACTACACTCCTTTTACATCTCCTGCCAACTGTTGTGATGTTTGATTGTAAGGATGGGCCAAGAAAGGTATCTTTGTGACCGGAGCATGCATGTGACATGGTTGATTGAAAGGATGGGTCAGGGAAGGTATCTTTCGCTAGGAGCAGAAGGATGGACGATCAGGATGCATTTGTAGTGACATGGATCGATGACTTGGCAGCGTCCATGTTCTACCAAGGCATCTTTTTAAATACTACCTGTGAGTGGTGGGTACGGAGCATTGGGGTTGCTCATTCGGTGGACATGTTTTTCAGATCTGGAGAGGTTGCCTGTTTCAGGGTCGTCTAGTTTTTAAAAATAAAATATGTTTCTTTTCTATTTTCAGACGGCCTTGTTGCTTGTTTCTTCTTTTTTTTCATCCACTACAAAAGATACCACTATTCGCCGCAACACAACATAACTCCTTCAACCGATGACAACGTTTGCTAGAAATTTCGGCATCAGCTTTTCCTACTTTGTGGGAAATGGTTCACACGACAAACAATAATACTCCCTCAATTCTGAAAACAAAATATCTCAAATAGGACATCTTACAAAAGAAACAACTCACAATTTTAATCAGAATGTTGTGCAAACGAAACAACTACTACAAATTGTCTCAAATTGCGAGCAGCCATGAGAGATAGATTTCCAACTCCAGCTCTCACAAAAAAATAATATTACAAACCACTGCTTTACAGCCACCTCACAAATAGCATAATCTGCTCAGATACAGAACGACACTAGTGAGAATCCTTCAAACTTAACAGAATGCACATGCCACAAAAATGGTCATGATCCAATTTACTACAAGCGGTTCGAGTGGAAAACCATACATATACAAGAGCCGCCATGACCAAATGTTGCCACCAGGTCAGGGCCCTGTACTTCTCCCCTTCACAGACGAATCAGAGGTTGGACAAACTTGGCTCGTCCGTCCATCACCTGCACGACAACAGACCAGCGAAGGTTCACCTCAACGAGCAGCACAAAGGATGAGCTATTACAATGCTTGCCCGTCGCTTACAAAAGGACCACCAAACACTTGTCATTCCCAGATTGACCAAGGCTTGCCCATCGCTTACAAAAGAGATGCTGATGCATTTTCTCAAACAAATAAGGGACCCGTCAGCTCAAGCTGCAATACCTAATAGACAGCCTAATATCGCACACAGCCCAGCCAGCCACATTTCTCCCTTGCTGCTGCTGCTGCTGCGTTCTGAGGGCGCCGCATGCAGCTCTCTCTCCCTTCACCAGCACTCTAGGCATTCAAACCACCCGCTGCTCATCCATCGCCTGCACAGCAACAGATTAAGAAAATGTTCACCTCCACATAAGCAACAGGAAACCATTAAAGGTCAGCATGCACAAGACGTGATTTCCTACTACGAATATAGAAGTAAGCAACTGCAACTATTCAAAAATGAACAAGACATGATTTGATACTAGGAATAAGTTCCTAGACAACAATACACTAGATCAAGAATTCCAGCATGGACAGTAGCCAAAGTAAGGGCTAAAATTAAAAAAGCTTACTACATTGGTAAAACTAGCATAAGCAAGCAATTAGCATGAAGCCAATATCAGGAAAAGAGCATAACAAAATACTACATGTTCGCAGATTATTGACCTGCAAAACACACAAAGACTAGAAAAATCTTGCATTGGAAATTCATGTGTGTCTGCAACTGCTCCAGATTGGTTTACCAGGCAATTGATTAAACACTAGCTAGGGCATTCATGTATGATTGCAGTCTACAACTTTTTACAACAGCAATGCATCATGTGGATTATATAATTGCTTTCTCTTGTCACTAGAAACTTAATGAACCATCAGGTAGACGAGTTACATCAATATTGCAACAAACAACCTATAGGAGGGGCACAAACAACCAGAGAAAGGTAGACCAGGTACAGATGCACCTAAATAGAGATAATTCTTGAAAAACCAGAAATTGCCTCAAGGCATCACTGCAATCCTGGGACGATTAACACACAGACTCGACCATGGCACGAAGACCATGACCCTGAGGACCACCCGACACAAACAACCATACATACCAAGATGCATACAGATCACCGTCGGCAGGAACCATACATACCAAACAACCAGTGTCAGAGAGAGTGAGATTACCCTTGACGTCGTACTTGATGACATCCTGGACACCTCGTGCTCGATAAAGGCCTTGCCGCCCATCGCCAAGCAGCAGCTCAAGGACGTGGCCTGACGGTAGGAGCAGCAAGTCGCTGTGGCGGCTCGGGGAAGATACTGGCAGCAGCTCCACATTGCGCGAAGAACATCGCCAGTCTATGACGGCGCTGTTGGCTCGGGAGACCATTGGTTGGCTCGTGGCGCACATTGTTGACCTGCAAAACACATACAAGGAGATGAGGTTCAGAATTCTGACCTCCAAGACACGATCATATCCAAAGGTAAAGTCCATTTCACACAACTGTGTACGCTGCTCCAAAAAGAACTTTACGCAAGGGAGGTTCAAAACTTCATTTGTATACGAATAGTATAAACTGAATAAAATGTATATGTATAGTTCACTAGATAAATGTATAATAGATCCCCTAAAAGCATCCCAGTGAAGGATATCCCGTAACAAATATGAATACATTTGATACTTTAGTTCTATTTTTCAGAGATTAACACATAAAAGAATCCAAAACTAGACACTAGCCAACTCACCGAAGCCTTCAGCAAAGCAGAAAAACTTTCCCTGTAGCATCGCTACATACTGACACTAGATGCTAATTCAAGCATCCCAGCAGGGGGATACGCACATATTTAATATTGTTATAAGCTAATTCAAGCATCCCAGCAGGGGGATACTGACACTAGAGTTCAACCATCCCAGAAAATCGTTAGAAATCAAGTACATGATCAGCTATAGATATACAGTCATGCAATTACTAAAATCTGATAAAGAATTGATTGTGTAACCCATCACGGTACATAGAAGTAATTAAGCAACTGCAACTATTCAAAAATGAACAAGACGTCATTTTCTACTAGGACTAAGTTCATAGACAACGAAAAACACTAGATCAAGCTTACTGCATTAGTAAAATTAGCATAAGCAAGCAATTAGCATGAAGCCAATATCAGGAAAGAGCATAACAAAACACAACATGTTCACCAAAGCATTTACAAGCTGCTAAAATCGTCACCCTCAAGTAGTCAATTCCTAAATTAATAACAGAGCCAAACCCGAAGTCACAGGGAATAGAAACATGTCCAGAAGGGTCATTATCAACAATGGATAGCTCAACAAGCACACAAGGCCGTGGCACGAAGACCACGACCCAGAGCACCACCTTAAGACACAAACAAACTCCTCCCTAACCTATTACTCGCATTTAGCAAGAACATGATGCACACAGATCACCATCCGCAGCAACCAAACCAAACCAAACCACTGGTACATACATCTCAAACTTTAAATGTCTAAAAGCATAGAAGCATTACCATCTAGCTATCATAATCCATCGCTCACATGAAAGGTAGCCATCGAAAGTAAGTAAACAAACAAATGTAAAAACATATTAGGGATCAACATCAAGTCTGTTCCTTCGTACTTGAATTAATCTTAGAAACAGAAAAGGACACAAGTTCCAGAGCAAATGAATGCTCTATAATGATATACATGTATATCAACACTATTGCGACAAAGGGGTAAACAGCCAGGTAAGGTGGGATATCATTCTCTAGTTCTCTAAGTGTGAAGGCTGAAATATAATTCTGGTATATCACCTCGTAGGCAATAAATTTATCATCGTAGAAAATCGACTATATTTTCAGTAGATAGTAAAAATCTTGCACTGGAACAACATTCTACACCCACATGCACTGGAAACACATTACCACCGAATAGCAATACATTTGAACCTGTAGATTCAACTCTTTTCAGTTATCTAGGTTCAAACATCCCAGAAAATCATCAGAACTCAAGTTCATGATCAATTATACATAATACAGTCGTGCAACTACTAAAATATGATAAAAAATAAGTTCATAAGCCATCATGGTATATACAAGTAATCAGCAACTGCAACAATTAAAAAATGAACAAGACATTATTATTTTGCTAGGACTAAGTTTCTGGACAACAAAAAACATCTAGATTCAAAATTCTAGCATGAACATCAGCAAAAGATAATTCTGGTATCTTCTCATAGCCAATCAATATCATCATAGAAAATCAAGTATTCTGGTATCTGCTTCAACGATGACACACTTCATTAATTATCGGGAATCAAACACCTTTAAATCACATCAAGGTACTAACAATCTGTAAACCAGAAAGAGCTAAATTCGCACCAACTAGAGCTGTGAGGTGCAACTAAAATTGACAAAAGCTGGAGTTTTTCCTGCTGATTCGTGGCGTAATCCAAGTAGTCATCAGGACATACATACATACACGCATCAGGACCAAATCTGAAACCTTCAACGCCATGGCACGATGGCCATAGCTGAGAGCAGACACAGAGCTGGAGCTCACCGGAGATGTGTTGTAGAAAATTCTGATCTCAGTCAGGCGGAGAGGCGACGTCCATCTGAGACCAGGGAAGCTAGCAGCAACATATCGGGGAGGTGGTTAGGGGAGACGGCGGCAGCAGCATCCCAGGCAGGCGACCACCAGAAGGAGCTGAAGGTGTTAGTCCTGAGGTGCAGGGCCGTGGGCACCCTAAAGAATACAATGTCGTCCACCATCAGCTACCTGGAAAGGAACATGACCTGAGCAAAATCGAACCAAGGTAAGGAACAAAGGAAAGGAACATGGCCCCTCTAAAATAATAACTAAGCTCCATAATTTTAAAAGGCAACACTTGAGTAATCAATTGGGGTTTAGTTTTCATGTTGGAATCCAACTGAACCCAGAAGATGGCCAACATGCTAAATAGAAAGTACTTGTAATGTTCAACTGAATTTTCACATTTTACTAAGACAAATATCATGCAAGGATAATATATATAGCAACCACAGCTATTCAAGTATGAGCAAGACGTGATTTTTTTACGTGGACTAAGTTCCTGGACAATGAAAAACAATAGATCAGGAATTCTAGCATGAACAGTAGCCAAAATAAGGGCAAAAATTAAATCTTATTACACCAGTATAACTAGCATAAGCAAGCAATTAGCATGAAGCCAATATCAGGATCAGACAATAAAAAATTACAACACATGCGCCAAAGCATTTACAAGCGAAAATCGCCAACTGTCAATTAGTTGAATTCAATTAGTTGAAGTCACAGAGGCATAGAAACATGTCCAAGAGGACATCATGATCAACAATTGATAACTCAACAAGCACACACGGCCCTGGCACGAAGGCCATGGCCCAGAGCACCACCTCAAGACACAAACTCATCCCTAACCTACTCCCGCATTGAGCAAGAAAATGATGCACACAGACAATAATCTGCAGCCACCATACCAAACCACTGGTACATACAGCTCAAACTTTAAACATCTATAGCATAGAAACATTATCACTAGCCATCATAATCCATAACTGACATGAAAGGTAGCCATCCAAAAGAAGCTCACAATTATATCAACACTAATGTGTACTCCAACAAAGGGATGAGAGGTCCAGCAGCACAAGAGTCTGAAGGCAAGGGATGAGAGGTCTCACCCGCGCCCATGTCCCTCCCGACGAGGAGATGGCCTCGCGTCGCCGGCATGCGGACGAGCTTCTGAACAGCAGCATCGAGGTCGCCGTGGTTGGTCTTGGCTTGAAACTGCCTACATGCGGCCAGACTGCTACTACCTGATAAGCAATGCCAAGAATACTGCGGTACCACAGAAACTACAGAAACCGCAGTTCAGTGACGCTCCAGATAGTCGCCGGTATCATGCACTGCAACAGGTTGCTCGACAGATCCCTGCGTTTAGCACACACATCAGACCAACAAACAACCCATTGGGAGTAAGAAACGAAAGAAGAACATGGGCATCCAGGAACCTACAGGATGGTGAGGTGAACGAGCTGACCGAACTCCGGCATGATGCTCCCTTGCAGGTAGTTGGCTCTCAGATAGCTGAACAAATAGACAACCGAGCACTCACATTTTAGTTCATCAGATATGTACTAGTTCAGTACGTGTGTACCAAAAAAAATGAATGAGGTAGTGTCGTATAAACCAGATCAGATAATGCTAAGAGTAGCATACATTGCTCTATGACGGGTGCAGCTCTTGATCTCCACAGGGATGGGACACTGCAAGGTGTTGTCTCCGAGCAAAGAAATTGGGGGAAAGGGCAGTGCAGATTGCTGCGCATGTAAGGCAGGTTTCTGCAAGGGAGAAACACACAGATCATTCAATCATTCAAACACATGGGGACACCAAACAAGAATCGTATCTTGGGGGAACCTAAGCAAAGAGGCTAAGCTAATCTGATGAAAAAACGAGGGGAAAGAGGAGTGGACATACATGAGCTGGACGCAGAGGTCGGCGAGGGATCAGGAGACGCCCTCCAGCCGCAGCCGTGGCGCTGAAGGCTAGCTCCAGGTCCAGCAGCACCAGCGCGTCCCCTGCAACCCGACCGGCCGTCGTCGGCGATCACGCCACGGTTCCGGTGCCGGCCGGCGGAGGAGATGCTGCAGGAGACAAGGGCCAAGGGCGGCGTCGTGGAGCGCATCGCGGTCCTGGAGGCGACGATGTTGGCCCAGGACCCGAGCGCGGCCACGGCCATGGCTGCACTCGACGAGCGCGGTTCTCGACGTGCGGGTAGCAGCCTCACCGCCGGCGGCCTGCTAGCCCTACCGCCCCTCCGCCAACTTCAGCCGACATGCCCCTGCATCTGAGCTAGGGTTTGTCGTGGGGCGGCGATTCGGCGGTTCCACGCCGTGGAATCGGGGGAGGAGAAGGAGCTAGTTCCGGGGCTGTGGTCTGCGGCGCGGGAAGTCGCCGGAGGTGGCCGGATTCGACCGGCGACGAAGCGGCGGAGAAAGGGGATCTGGAGGTGGTGTTGCATGAAGAAGAGAGAGGTCTGCTGCGGGAGGTGGGGTTCGGACCAACAAAATGAAATCTAGAACATTTTAATTTTCCTGCTCGGCGCCAAACGAAATTTTTGACTTCGAAATCAAATGTAAGTGGCGGGCGACGCTCTTCCGAGATTCCATTTTGGCCCGTTTTGGCGGGCGGCTCTTCCGAGATTCCATTTGGCGCGGGGGTGGTGTTTACCGCGCCCACTTGCTACCTACAGTGTGATTACATGTACTCTTTTTTTTTTTTGAGAGGATCCACACTGCGTGTTACAACAGAATTACAAAGAAGAAGCAAGAACACGCAGAAGAACAAGCCAACGAAGCTCCACACAACAGAAGCACGAAGGAAGCAAACCGCTGAACCACCTCCAAGCCTGACGCCAAGCTCCGTCGCCGCAACGCCGGAGAGAAGGACACCAGGCCGCCGCCATCACCGGGACAGGGAGCACCCCACACATTGTAGAAGCCGCAGAAGCCACCCGCCGCAAGCGACGGGATCGAAACCTCGTTGAAAGCACACGGCCATGGCGCCTCCTCCCCAGAACCACCTGCCAAACCAACATACCTACACAGAGCACGAAACGGCTTGCCGGAGTCACCGCCAGAAGCACGCCTTGACCACCCCAACTCCCCTCGCCACCACGGCCGGCCGGAGTTGGGGAAGAACGAAGCAAGTTGAAGCAGAACGCGAAGCCCGAAGCAGATCTCCCCACGCCACCATGGTCGCCGGAAGAAGCCTGAGCCCCACGCCAAAGGCCAGCGAAGAACACCGAGATCCCGAAAGATTTTCTCCTGTACAGGCGGAGGAGAAAACCAGCGCGAAGCACCAGCACCCCTCCGCAGCACCCCCAGCACCTCCATGGCATGTCCAGGAAGATCCACGCCAAGACGGAGAAGAGGGCGAGGGACAAAAGCTCAAAAAGCCGGCCATCACCTCCATCACGACAGCCGCCCTCCGAGCACCTACCCCCACCAGATCCGACGATCCAGGAGGTAACAAAACCAGGCCCTCATCGACGCCGCCCCGCAGAGCGCCGCCGAGGTGGAGAACGAGGACCCGCACCATTATTCCACGACCATGACGCCGGCTCCACCCCACCGCCGCCACCGGGAAGACCTAAACTACACCTAACTACTCGCACGAATGAGATCCGGAGCTTCCCCCCACCTCGCGACGCCGGAGCGGCGCCGGAGGCGGAGGGAAGCGGCGGATTCGCCGGCGAAGACTTGGGTCGCCTGTTCTCCTCCTCGATTTACTGTAGAGGGGAAAGGGGAACGGGGCCTACATGTACTCTCTTAGTTCCAAAATATAAAATGTTTTCTTAACTCCTATCCTACAATTGCGCACAACACGAATATGGTCAGCAGGAGTGAGGAAACGAGGGAGGGAGGCGGCCTCCGGTGGTGGATGTGACCAGCGACCGGGAGGCGGGATAGAGCACAATATACTCCATGCCAAGTTCATATTTGTTAAAAATTGGATGAATGCATACTACCTCACAAAAATGCCTTTTAAAGATTTGATATTTTAGTCTTACCAATGCTTACTTAGATAATTACCGGTCGCAAAAATTGGTAAAAGAACCGGAGTAGTATGTGTGTCGAAAACGGCGGGAAACTTGGAACATCGTTGGTTTAGTGTTGAAAGAATTGATTTTTTCTTATAAACTAGATAACGCTGCATATATTATCACCAGTATTGAAAGCTGTCCGAGAAACCCAAATTGTGTGTGTGTTGAAAACGGGTGGGGAAGCTCACTGGCAGGAAAATTGTCATTCGTTTAAAAAGTTGGTAAAACTGCTAAATCAAAGACACGCGGGAAAGCTGCCAAATATTAAACTGGCAGCAAAATGTCAAATTGATGACGCGCGGGAAAGCTGCCAAAAATTAAACTGGCGGCGAAATGCCAAAACAAAAATGACGCTGAACTATCAATTCGAAAACGGGCGAAAAACTCGCAAACGAAAAAAATAGGAAAAACGAAGAAAAAAAGCATGCGGGAAAACAGTTATTGAAAATTGGTCGCGAAAAGTTCAAAAATGGAAAACATACGAGAAACCAGTCAAAACAACTTGGAGACTATCAACGCAGAAAAGCGGGAAAACTCCCAAGAAAAGACAATCATGGAAACTGCAATGAGAACTTCCAAACCGAAAGCGCATGGGAAAATCTTGCAAAACAATAACTAGGCAGGAAAAGACCGTAAGAACTGCCAAATAGAAAACGGGTGAGAAACTATCAAAGCGACGAAAAATGTGTTGCTGCTCGACGTGCTCCGACACCTGCCGAAAAATCAATGACGGGTGCAAAAACAGCAAAAAAAAACTAGCAAGACTGCCAAGTCTTTCATTCATGTTGAAAGACTTAATATTTTATTTTTTACAAATTAGATCATACCCACTTATAAAACCACCTGCTAAGAAAATTGGCGGGACACCCCGACGGGAAAGTGTCAAAGTTTAAAACGGGCGGGAAATCTACGAAAGCAAAATAGGCGGGAAAGTGCCAAACTAATAAGGTGGGAAAACTATGAAGACAAAAATAGTGGACTATAGCCCCCGGAAAATGGGTTACAAAACTGACAAAACAAAAAATGTGTGATATAACCACCAAAAATTGGGCGAGAAACACCAGAAAGATATTTCCCTAACCGTGTGTCCGTCAAGAACGATAGGGAATAAACTCCAAACAACGTTATATATAGCCCTCGAGAATGAGTGAAAGAAACAACACCAAATTAAGTATGTGTCATGCTATCATTGGTGAGCCGTATCATAGAAAATAGTTGGAGGGCCCCGATATCGTGTAGCAACGAGAGGGCATATGAAATGATGGGTTTATGTTTAAGTTTCATGCATAAAAGTAGCAACACGCATCAATAGGAGGACACGTAAAATAAATAAGCATTGCATAAAATAATAACGTAACCACTAAATGACACATGAAATGATAAGTAGTGATTAACTTCCTCCATGTCGGCTATGATGTCCTCCTTCGGGCTACGGATCGAGGGAGTAGAAACAAATATCACTTGCTCTCTACCTCACCCCCCCCCCCCCCCCCATCCTCCCGCACGATGCTCTGGTGGCACGATGTTTGCAGGTTCGGCCATGACCACCCTCAAGATGTGTCGGATCCAGCAACTCGTGACCTTGCCTCCCCAGAACCGATTGCCTATGAACTATCAAGGTGTTGCCTCGCCGGGGAATTCAAAGACTATGCGGCTAGTGTTGTCGTACCCCGTCCTTCACATCACACATAAGCCACGTCAACGAAACTACACATGAACTGACATATAATAAATATCTCCTAGCATACAATAATAAGGCACGAAAATGAACCGACAAATGAAATGACAAGTAATAACTATCTCCTAACATAAATAATATCACACTAGCAAAACTACGTCGCGAAACATTGACATCGCCATATTCCTGGCCCTAAACGTAGACCACCACCAGAAGGAATACCAAACAAAACATTGACATCATCTTTGTCATAGTGACCACGACGTATTGTCATCATCGATCCGAGCGTGACCCCTTAGCATGGCCATGTGATATTGGTGTTGGGCCTCTATTGTGAGCTTCATCAGACCTCGTTGCAACCATTTGTCATGACATATGACTCGGCTACCGCCACACTGATACAGCCTCCCTCTATGATGTAGAGTGGGTCGTTGGGTCCATCGTCATCTAGGTTGCCCGCTCAGGCACCGTGAATTCATGTGCCGACCTCTTTGCCACCTCCTAGATTTTGATCTTCAAAGCCCACTCGTGCCTCATCATCGCGTCGTTGCATAAGTTCGTCACTGACCTCAAACCATGGTTGATGAGTCCTTGATGTCCCCGATCTTCTCAATAGAATCTCGTATGCAAAAGTTACGACTTGTAGAAAATATACATTGACCTACCATTTTATGATAGGTAATAGCTATCATTCCATGCAAAAAAAAGGACATGCGGAATAATTTGTATTCTCATGCTGATAAACATGCATGATATGCATGCCTACTTCATGTGCATTATAATAATTTGCATGCATGCATATTGATATCTTGTGCGTCGTGAAAGACTTGATATTTTGGTCTTAAAAATGAGATATTGTCTACTTAGATAATCACATGTTGCGACAACTAGGCGGGAAAACCCATAAACCATGCGTGGTGAAAATGGGCGAGAAAACTGTCAAAACAAAATTAGATACTAAAACGTCAAGCATTTTATTCATGTTGAAGGACTTGATATTTATGCGGTTATGCCTACAATAAGATTATGTCCACTTGCATAACCACAAGTGGTAAATATTGGGCGGGAAACCCCCAAAAAGTGTTTGTCCTCAAAACGAGTGGGAAACTGGCAAAAAAAAAAAAGGGCGGGAAAACTGGCAAAATTTAAACGAGCGGGGAGAAACGTAAAAACGAAAACTTTATTATGCTATATCACCCGCAAACCAGAGGTCTTTTGGTAACCATGTTCCTATTGTGAGAAATGACATAGATGCTATTATCCCATGAGGCGTGTCATGTGCAACAATTGTCTGGCTGCATAAAATAATAGCACCCAACAACGGGATGACACATGAAATTATAGGTAATAGCTATTGTCGGGAATGAAAGAATTGTAGGCCTACCGCTCAAGTCTTGTGCTATCCCGGCCATCAGAAGCTTTGGGGAGACGTGGATTTGTCCTTGATACACGCGATCACGGCGGCCTCTCCGCGAGATTGGTCAACTATATCTACGTACACTTGCGTGCAACCGTCTATATTGTCGCAATGCGTTGAGCTTTTCCAGGGCACCGGGCATATCAAAGCACCGAGGAAGCATGACGTCGACGACGGGCATGCAGGTACCTTATAAATTACCTCAAGAACGACATAGTGTTCTTCCTCCTCATGAGCCAGAGGGAGCTAGGTGAAATGGCTCGTCTACGATGAAGATCAGCCGATAGGTCTCGATCGTAATGTATGGTGAGTGTCAAAGTTTGCGACACGATTGGATTTTGCCATGTGTCCGGGACATATATATGTAGTATCCTGTTGATAGAGACACGTCGGGAGAGTGACGGGTTTTTGACTAAGGGTGCTTTTATTCATCGGGTATTCCTTTTTTGTCTTTAGACGCCGATTGGTTCACTGTTTAGATTTGCCCTTCCTAGAATATTTCCGGCCAATAAATTACCCGGAATCCAAGCGTGCCCTTATTGTTTACGTGCGTGCATGCATGCATGATACATGCGTGATGCATGCACGTACGTACTACATAATAAATTAAGCCAATGAAAGAAAAGAGGTATTGGAAGTTGCATCGTCCGTGGAAGCTAGGTCAGACCGGGACGGCATCATTGGTGACGATGGTGAAGCAGCGGTGGCCGTCGAATGTCGGAGGTTCTAGGGGTGGCGGAGACGACGACGACGACGACATGGAAGTTATGATATATGTATGATCAGTTTCTGGGAGGATTTGGCGGCGGCGCGCCATCGGCACGTCCACTTCGCCGGCGGCTACGACGCAGAAGGGCTTGGGTGTAATTTCTTTCTTTGTGGAGGTCCTCTCTGCCTACTTGCTGTAATCACCGTTTGTACTCTCGCAAAAAAAAAAAAAAAAAAAAAAAACGGCGGCGGCGACGCCGACATGGAAAGTTGTGATATATGTATGATCAACGGCGGCGACGAGGACATGGAAGTTGTGATATACTCGCTCTGTTCCAATTTAATTGACTTGCTATCCACCAAATGTGGATGTATTTAGACATATTACATGTATAGATACATCCAAATGTGGTGAATAGCAAGTCAATTAAATTGAAACGGAGGGGGTATGTATGATGTACGGCGGGCGCAGACGACGAGGTAGCTGGCTGGATCCGCCGGTCGTCGATGCTGTTTTTTACTTTTCTTTCTTGATTGGTTAATTCCAGCTAGCTGGGTAGGAGATGTGACGCGCGAGCGTGGTCGAGCTGGGTAATTAGGCGAAGCATGGGCGAGAGGACGTTCGCATTCATTTAGGTGTACGTACATGCATGCAGATAGCGATGATGTGTACTGTACGTGATAGGGAGGAGTACGTGGTAAAATGTGTTGTTTATATATGGAAGGAAATTAATACTAGTGAGAGAGAAGATGGAGATAAAAAGAAGCGTGCAGCAAATGAAGTCCGTGGTAGCTAGCTAGCTAGGCAGCCATGAGAAGGAAGGGATCGGTCTCGTCGCTCGCCGTGCGTGCGTGCGTGCGTTTGTTTCAAGAAAAAAGGGGAACGAAGCAAAGCAAAGCAAAGCAGGGGCCCTCCTCATTTCGCGCGGAGAGAGGAGTCGGACCCAACCCGGCCAGCCTCCCGCGACCGACCGCAGGCGCGCACGTGAAAGCAGGGCCGCTCGCGTGCACCTCTGGTGGGTACGGCGGAAGCGCCTCGTTGAAGGACGCGTACGATGCCATGGTTGGGAAAGTTTTGCTCGTCGGTAGTCAGTCCTCAGCTGCGTTCTGTTCTGCGATCCTATACTCGCGGGAAAGCAACCTGCTCTAGCTTTGTATCCCACAAAGTCAGATGAATTTTAATCGCTGACATGTTGGGCCCAGCATGTGTGAGGTCCACATGCCAGTGACTCAAAGTCAAAGCCAGCCAATTTGTCTGGTATATCCTTTCCCTTTCCGGAAGTAACAGAAAATCCCTGTTCAGGCACCTAACTAGAAGTACTACCCAACACTTCACAACATTTGCTTCACACCTTTTTTTAAGGGTTTATTACAATTTCTTTTAAAGATGACCACCAATACAAAAACTAACCGAAAAACTCGAAACAATGAATGGATGTGTGCACCGATCGAAGAAGCGGGTGGGTTTCTCCTCCTTCGGAAAAAGACGGGGGCTCTTCTTCCTTCATCGGAAGTCGCTTGTGTCGCCGTCTTCAAACTTTGTGAATCCAGAAAAGAACAAAGAAAACTTCAAATATACGATCCAACCAAAAAAGGCAATGCCTTATCAAAGAATTAAGTTCACTTTACGAAGTTAAGCTGCCAAAATTTGGGTGTGATAAAAGTTTGTGGGCCGATGATGACACATTGATACGCTAAAAGTGTGTCTCGTAAAACATAACCTTTTACTATAGTAGCACTCTACTAATGAGAAGAGTGAGAGCAACTGAACTAGTACAAAACTAGCTCTTGACAGTACTGCATGATAATGTTAAATGTGGTGTTGCCATTGGTTGGTAAACAATCTGGTGCTTCTAGTTTCAGTAAGTGAATTTAGCTAGCGTTTCAGTAAGCCAATTCCAGTGTGGCCTGACTTACACCCTACTGCACTGGAGAATCAGCATGCACCGGACTGAGCAATGGCTGACCGGAGAAGAAAGCTTCGAGGTTGCCGATGGTGTGCGCATGCAGATCTGATCTGGATTCCTCTGTAAGCACAGCCACGTGGCGCGACAGGACCACATTGTCCATGGAGAACAGCTCTGCAGGCACCTTGGGTTCATGCTCGAAGACGTCAAGGCCTGCTCCTGCGATCTTTCCCTCCTTGAGCGCCACGGCCAGTTGGGCCTCATCGACGTTCGCTCCTCGCCCGACGTTGACGAGTACACCGTCCTTTCCGAGGGCCTCCATCACATCCTTGTTCACGATGTGCCTCGTTGCCTTGTTCAGCGCGCACGCGACAATGAGCACGTCGGATTCAGCAGCAAGATCATGAACGTTTGGGAAGTACTTGTAAGCGGCTGAATCCTTCGGTTTTCTCGAGCTGTAGTGAATGATGCAGCCGAAAGCTTCAAGCCTCTTTGCAACCCGGGAGCCAATGTTCCCGAAGCCGATGATACCAACACGCTTGCCACCAAGCTGAGACCAACAATTTTTATTTTTTAGTGCCAAAGAAGAAAAATGTATGTGCAATTGCCAAATAAGGAAAAAAAAGATAAAACAGAATACAGACTATAGTAAACAAAGAGTATACAGAACCAGACAAACTCGGATGCAATCAATCGGTCATATGGAATTATGGGGTCGCACCGAAAATAGGTATAAAACACAAGAAAATCTAAATAAGAGCAATCAAACCTCCAATGATAAATCAGAGGATTCTGACATACAGGAGAATGCAAGTATGCAACCTTCAACCCATGCCAGTATCACGCCTGAATACATGACAAGTAGTTTGTCTATTTCACACTCCAATCAATATGAACCTGGGCTTTTGTCTATTTCACACTCCATTCAATATGAACCTGGGCCGATTTTCCCTCTACCTGACCCTTCCTCTATTTGCAAATAAGTTCCCTAAATTTAAATCCCGAGTTTCTGAAATGGAAGAATGATATTTAAGAGGTTAACCAGCAATGATGCTCCCAACACCTCATTCTCATATCATTGGATTCAGAGTCTGCTAGAAGTGCATTTGCAAACATTAAAATTGGATAGAAGCTACTCCCTGTACAAAATTAAGCTTAGGTCGTTGACATACCGGTTTATGGACTGATGATGATTTGTTGCAGATCTATGTAGTTGCATCAAGCAGTGGATTAGGGTTGATAGCTGATGGAAAAAGGACAGCTAACTGTTGGGTTTGTGGTACTATGTTAACCTTAGAGAATTGACATAATGGGATCATTTATCCGCAGACTCTATATTCCTCTTAAACGATAATCCTGTTTTTTTCCTACTACCATAGTGTCTCCCCAAGAGCTCATCACATAATCTGTACTTTCCACAGCTAATCGGATTTTACCTTTGTTGGGCAGTCAAAATACTTGAACTGAAGGCGTGGCCAACCAAACTCGGCTAGATGACAATCGCGAAAGTTGCTTTGTTGCGGTAATTTAGAAAGCACACACCAATCCAGGAAAGCAAGAAACGGACCTTGGATCCGAGACGATAGTCGCCCTGCACCGGCCAGGACCCGCGCCGGACGTACCGCCCCACCGCCGACACCTGCCGGAGCACGTCGAGCAGCAGGCCGACGGCGTAGTCTGCGACGTCGGTGGAGTACACCTCCCCGGAGTTGACGACGGCGATGCCGCGGCGCGCGCACTCGGCGAGGTCGATGTGGTCGACGCCGGCGCCCGTGCTGACGACGCAGCCGAGGGAGGGGACGGCGTCGAGGAACGAGGCGTCGACGCGCACGGAGCCACCGCCCACAACGACCGCGGCGCGCGGGGGCTCCGGCGCGGACGCGGCCGCGGCGAGGAAGTTCGGGAGGGGCTCGCCGGAGGCGAAGAAGTCCAGGACGCGGAAGTGCTCGCGCAGCGCTGCGGAAAAGGCTGGGTCCGACGGGCGGAAGAGGAGGACGGCCGGGAGATCGCCGCAGGCCGATGCCAATGCCATAGCTGAGAGTGAGACTCGAGAGCTGGGAAAAGCTTCGACCTCAGTCAGTCAGCTGTGTTCACTAACTCGAGAGCTGGGAAAAGCTTCGATCATTGCAATTGTGGAAAGAGTTTACAATTTTTTAGGCAAGGAAGGCAAAAATCGGCTACCTTTAATTAAAAGAAAAAAACAAAAGAAGAATTAAGCTCAAAATTCAATCGGCTACTTTTCAATTTGTTTATCTTGCTTTTTTTCAGAGCTGTTATACTCAGATTATTGTACTTGTCGGATTCTCCCACTTGCTGAAAATTCTTCTGTTACGTTCGTTCCAGAATCCAGAGTTCCCAGCAGATAAGATGTGTCGAACTGTGTGCCGTAGGCCTGTTGGTGACCAACAATCTGTACCATACTTGAATCGTGAGGTTCTTTCCCATCCAGTTGGCTGGAGCTCAGAATATGGAAAGACCTCCATAGTATTTTCGAGACTCCGGAGGCAACATGCAAATTCAGACTGGGCAAAATTAAGTCTGCAAGTTCGGACTGTTTTGCCGGCTCTGCTAAAGTTGCTCTGACGGTTCACAAATTCTGTACATATTATTTGATTGGTTTACATCTTTTTTTTAAATACCAATACATAACCTTTCACTATGGCATTCTACCAACAAGAACACTGAGAGCACAGAGCCAAACTGAAACAAGTTCTGAAACATTTTTTTGCAGCATGACCTCATTATTATTTATAGAAGTTAAGTCACATTCAAAAATGTGGCACTGCTGATATACATAATACATATATAGGAAAAAAGATCAACGACCAAACGAGCCTGAATCCTACTGGTGCCCAACCGGCACTCACTTGGAGATCTTGGCGCTGAGCTCCCGAACCAGTTTCGCGGCGACCATAGCCGTCATCCCATCCACCGTGTCGCGCTGCGGGTTGAACTCCACCACGTCCCCCGCCACAACATCGCCTTGCAGATTCTGGAGGATGTTGAGCACGTCACGGAATGAGAGGCCTCCCGGCTCGATGTGGGAGACACCAGGAGCGAACGCAGGGTCGAGGCAGTCCACGTCGATGGAGACATACACGCCCTTTACACCTTCCCCAAGTTTCTGCCAAAAAATAATAAGCAAACATAGGTTGGTTATCATTTTGGCTAGAAAGCCATCCATAGGACAAAGGAATAAAGGGGGGAAAAAGCAACGTTACTGCATATTTGGTTTGAATTAATATACAAAATGAAATTGCTTCACAGCACATCAATATGAAATGTCCTTGTGATAACAAACAATTGATAAAGAAAGACAAATATGCAGTGATGTGGTTAGGTTAAATCGAGTTACCAGATTCTCGAGCTTCTCTCGATCTCTGGAGAAGGTACGCATCTCATACTGTTCCACACCAAATCTCTTTCCTTGCTCGCGTCCTTCTTTGGTGATTGATCTGAGTCCAACCTGATATCCATCACAATCAAAGTGAAGACACGCAGGCGGATAGAAACAGATTTGTACACTAGTAAGTAGTAAAAACTGACAAGTAAGCACCAAAAGGATAGTTTTTCCAGGGCATCTCACAAGTCTCTACTCAATGATGGACAGTATAGATAAGTTCTTTCAAAGTTCCAGTGGGTAATAGTTTATGTATCCTTTTAGCCATTATTTTGACCTTGACATAACGGTTGATGCTAAATGCTGATAATATGTTCTTTAACTGATATAATGGATTGCATAACATTATGTTCCGTTTTATCTAATCACTGGTCTATTTAAACTTGGCACAAAAAACTGGACGGAGAACTTCATACAGTAGTCCCATGGTTCACTTGGAATGGAGAACTCACACATGAAAAAATGCAATTACCTGGAGAAGTCTCCTGGCATAACCTCCTTCCATTATTCTTGCAAATGAAGAAGCATGTGAGTAAGTGTTCCCTTCAAAGCAATCATAGATATCTGGATGCGCGTCAAAATGAAGAATGTCAACAGGTCCACCGAGCTTTTCAGACACAGCCCTAACAACTGGATAAGAGATCGAGTGATCGCCTCCTAAAACCAACGGCCGAAGAGGATCCTATACAACAGTGTGCTATAGTCGTTAAATATGTGAATAAGATCTGTCAAAAATATTCTGCTTCAGTAGCTTTCAGCTCTGCTGTAGCAAATTTCTGCTTGCATGAAAATTATTACAAACTTCATGCGATCTTAAATAAGATCCTCAAGTTTTGTTATATAAAGTCCAGAAATGTCTAGGATTTTCTGAACCGCTCCGCTCCGGCTCCGGCTCCGCCAAAGTCCAAAGTCACAAGTCACGCGACCGCACGCGACTCTCGTGGTGTTGGCCTTGTATTTATAGAGGTGGATTTGTTGGAGGGAAGAGAGCTTGAATTCCATGAAATGGAGCCACAGCGGGAAGAAAACAAGCAGCTAGTGCTCTTTCCTTTGTTCATCGGTAAGAGATGTAGAATGGACCGCTTGGATGCATCGATGCCGTGGATCGGTGACATGGCACTACACTCCTTTTACATCTCCTGCCAACTGTTGTGATGTTTGATTGTAAGGATGGGCCAAGAAAGGTATCTTTGTGACCGGAGCATGCATGTGACATGGTTGATTGAAAGGATGGGTCAGGGAAGGTATCTTTCGCTAGGAGCAGAAGGATGGACGATCAGGATGCATTTGTAGTGACATGGATCGATGACTTGGCAGCGTCCATGTTCTACCAAGGCATCTTTTTAAATACTACCTGTGAGTGGTGGGTACGGAGCATTGGGGTTGCTCATTCGGTGGACATGTTTTTCAGATCTGGAGAGGTTGCCTGTTTCAGGGTCGTCTAGTTTTTAAAAATAAAATATGTTTCTTTTCTATTTTCAGACGGCCTTGTTGCTTGTTTCTTCTTTTTTTTCATCCACTACAAAAGATACCACTATTCGCCGCAACACAACATAACTCCTTCAACCGATGACAACGTTTGCTAGAAATTTCGGCATCAGCTTTTCCTACTTTGTGGGAAATGGTTCACACGACAAACAATAATACTCCCTCAATTCTGAAAACAAAATATCTCAAATAGGACATCTTACAAAAGAAACAACTCACAATTTTAATCAGAATGTTGTGCAAACGAAACAACTACTACAAATTGTCTCAAATTGCGAGCAGCCATGAGAGATAGATTTCCAACTCCAGCTCTCACAAAAAAATAATATTACAAACCACTGCTTTACAGCCACCTCACAAATAGCATAATCTGCTCAGATACAGAACGACACTAGTGAGAATCCTTCAAACTTAACAGAATGCACATGCCACAAAAATGGTCATGATCCAATTTACTACAAGCGGTTCGAGTGGAAAACCATACATATACAAGAGCCGCCATGACCAAATGTTGCCACCAGGTCAGGGCCCTGTACTTCTCCCCTTCACAGACGAATCAGAGGTTGGACAAACTTGGCTCGTCCGTCCATCACCTGCACGACAACAGACCAGCGAAGGTTCACCTCAACGAGCAGCACAAAGGATGAGCTATTACAATGCTTGCCCGTCGCTTACAAAAGGACCACCAAACACTTGTCATTCCCAGATTGACCAAGGCTTGCCCATCGCTTACAAAAGAGATGCTGATGCATTTTCTCAAACAAATAAGGGACCCGTCAGCTCAAGCTGCAATACCTAATAGACAGCCTAATATCGCACACAGCCCAGCCAGCCACATTTCTCCCTTGCTGCTGCTGCTGCTGCGTTCTGAGGGCGCCGCATGCAGCTCTCTCTCCCTTCACCAGCACTCTAGGCATTCAAACCACCCGCTGCTCATCCATCGCCTGCACAGCAACAGATTAAGAAAATGTTCACCTCCACATAAGCAACAGGAAACCATTAAAGGTCAGCATGCACAAGACGTGATTTCCTACTACGAATATAGAAGTAAGCAACTGCAACTATTCAAAAATGAACAAGACATGATTTGATACTAGGAATAAGTTCCTAGACAACAATACACTAGATCAAGAATTCCAGCATGGACAGTAGCCAAAGTAAGGGCTAAAATTAAAAAAGCTTACTACATTGGTAAAACTAGCATAAGCAAGCAATTAGCATGAAGCCAATATCAGGAAAAGAGCATAACAAAATACTACATGTTCGCAGATTATTGACCTGCAAAACACACAAAGACTAGAAAAATCTTGCATTGGAAATTCATGTGTGTCTGCAACTGCTCCAGATTGGTTTACCAGGCAATTGATTAAACACTAGCTAGGGCATTCATGTATGATTGCAGTCTACAACTTTTTACAACAGCAATGCATCATGTGGATTATATAATTGCTTTCTCTTGTCACTAGAAACTTAATGAACCATCAGGTAGACGAGTTACATCAATATTGCAACAAACAACCTATAGGAGGGGCACAAACAACCAGAGAAAGGTAGACCAGGTACAGATGCACCTAAATAGAGATAATTCTTGAAAAACCAGAAATTGCCTCAAGGCATCACTGCAATCCTGGGACGATTAACACACAGACTCGACCATGGCACGAAGACCATGACCCTGAGGACCACCCGACACAAACAACCATACATACCAAGATGCATACAGATCACCGTCGGCAGGAACCATACATACCAAACAACCAGTGTCAGAGAGAGTGAGATTACCCTTGACGTCGTACTTGATGACATCCTGGACACCTCGTGCTCGATAAAGGCCTTGCCGCCCATCGCCAAGCAGCAGCTCAAGGACGTGGCCTGACGGTAGGAGCAGCAAGTCGCTGTGGCGGCTCGGGGAAGATACTGGCAGCAGCTCCACATTGCGCGAAGAACATCGCCAGTCTATGACGGCGCTGTTGGCTCGGGAGACCATTGGTTGGCTCGTGGCGCACATTGTTGACCTGCAAAACACATACAAGGAGATGAGGTTCAGAATTCTGACCTCCAAGACACGATCATATCCAAAGGTAAAGTCCATTTCACACAACTGTGTACGCTGCTCCAAAAAGAACTTTACGCAAGGGAGGTTCAAAACTTCATTTGTATACGAATAGTATAAACTGAATAAAATGTATATGTATAGTTCACTAGATAAATGTATAATAGATCCCCTAAAAGCATCCCAGTGAAGGATATCCCGTAACAAATATGAATACATTTGATACTTTAGTTCTATTTTTCAGAGATTAACACATAAAAGAATCCAAAACTAGACACTAGCCAACTCACCGAAGCCTTCAGCAAAGCAGAAAAACTTTCCCTGTAGCATCGCTACATACTGACACTAGATGCTAATTCAAGCATCCCAGCAGGGGGATACGCACATATTTAATATTGTTATAAGCTAATTCAAGCATCCCAGCAGGGGGATACTGACACTAGAGTTCAACCATCCCAGAAAATCGTTAGAAATCAAGTACATGATCAGCTATAGATATACAGTCATGCAATTACTAAAATCTGATAAAGAATTGATTGTGTAACCCATCACGGTACATAGAAGTAATTAAGCAACTGCAACTATTCAAAAATGAACAAGACGTCATTTTCTACTAGGACTAAGTTCATAGACAACGAAAAACACTAGATCAAGCTTACTGCATTAGTAAAATTAGCATAAGCAAGCAATTAGCATGAAGCCAATATCAGGAAAGAGCATAACAAAACACAACATGTTCACCAAAGCATTTACAAGCTGCTAAAATCGTCACCCTCAAGTAGTCAATTCCTAAATTAATAACAGAGCCAAACCCGAAGTCACAGGGAATAGAAACATGTCCAGAAGGGTCATTATCAACAATGGATAGCTCAACAAGCACACAAGGCCGTGGCACGAAGACCACGACCCAGAGCACCACCTTAAGACACAAACAAACTCCTCCCTAACCTATTACTCGCATTTAGCAAGAACATGATGCACACAGATCACCATCCGCAGCAACCAAACCAAACCAAACCACTGGTACATACATCTCAAACTTTAAATGTCTAAAAGCATAGAAGCATTACCATCTAGCTATCATAATCCATCGCTCACATGAAAGGTAGCCATCGAAAGTAAGTAAACAAACAAATGTAAAAACATATTAGGGATCAACATCAAGTCTGTTCCTTCGTACTTGAATTAATCTTAGAAACAGAAAAGGACACAAGTTCCAGAGCAAATGAATGCTCTATAATGATATACATGTATATCAACACTATTGCGACAAAGGGGTAAACAGCCAGGTAAGGTGGGATATCATTCTCTAGTTCTCTAAGTGTGAAGGCTGAAATATAATTCTGGTATATCACCTCGTAGGCAATAAATTTATCATCGTAGAAAATCGACTATATTTTCAGTAGATAGTAAAAATCTTGCACTGGAACAACATTCTACACCCACATGCACTGGAAACACATTACCACCGAATAGCAATACATTTGAACCTGTAGATTCAACTCTTTTCAGTTATCTAGGTTCAAACATCCCAGAAAATCATCAGAACTCAAGTTCATGATCAATTATACATAATACAGTCGTGCAACTACTAAAATATGATAAAAAATAAGTTCATAAGCCATCATGGTATATACAAGTAATCAGCAACTGCAACAATTAAAAAATGAACAAGACATTATTATTTTGCTAGGACTAAGTTTCTGGACAACAAAAAACATCTAGATTCAAAATTCTAGCATGAACATCAGCAAAAGATAATTCTGGTATCTTCTCATAGCCAATCAATATCATCATAGAAAATCAAGTATTCTGGTATCTGCTTCAACGATGACACACTTCATTAATTATCGGGAATCAAACACCTTTAAATCACATCAAGGTACTAACAATCTGTAAACCAGAAAGAGCTAAATTCGCACCAACTAGAGCTGTGAGGTGCAACTAAAATTGACAAAAGCTGGAGTTTTTCCTGCTGATTCGTGGCGTAATCCAAGTAGTCATCAGGACATACATACATACACGCATCAGGACCAAATCTGAAACCTTCAACGCCATGGCACGATGGCCATAGCTGAGAGCAGACACAGAGCTGGAGCTCACCGGAGATGTGTTGTAGAAAATTCTGATCTCAGTCAGGCGGAGAGGCGACGTCCATCTGAGACCAGGGAAGCTAGCAGCAACATATCGGGGAGGTGGTTAGGGGAGACGGCGGCAGCAGCATCCCAGGCAGGCGACCACCAGAAGGAGCTGAAGGTGTTAGTCCTGAGGTGCAGGGCCGTGGGCACCCTAAAGAATACAATGTCGTCCACCATCAGCTACCTGGAAAGGAACATGACCTGAGCAAAATCGAACCAAGGTAAGGAACAAAGGAAAGGAACATGGCCCCTCTAAAATAATAACTAAGCTCCATAATTTTAAAAGGCAACACTTGAGTAATCAATTGGGGTTTAGTTTTCATGTTGGAATCCAACTGAACCCAGAAGATGGCCAACATGCTAAATAGAAAGTACTTGTAATGTTCAACTGAATTTTCACATTTTACTAAGACAAATATCATGCAAGGATAATATATATAGCAACCACAGCTATTCAAGTATGAGCAAGACGTGATTTTTTTACGTGGACTAAGTTCCTGGACAATGAAAAACAATAGATCAGGAATTCTAGCATGAACAGTAGCCAAAATAAGGGCAAAAATTAAATCTTATTACACCAGTATAACTAGCATAAGCAAGCAATTAGCATGAAGCCAATATCAGGATCAGACAATAAAAAATTACAACACATGCGCCAAAGCATTTACAAGCGAAAATCGCCAACTGTCAATTAGTTGAATTCAATTAGTTGAAGTCACAGAGGCATAGAAACATGTCCAAGAGGACATCATGATCAACAATTGATAACTCAACAAGCACACACGGCCCTGGCACGAAGGCCATGGCCCAGAGCACCACCTCAAGACACAAACTCATCCCTAACCTACTCCCGCATTGAGCAAGAAAATGATGCACACAGACAATAATCTGCAGCCACCATACCAAACCACTGGTACATACAGCTCAAACTTTAAACATCTATAGCATAGAAACATTATCACTAGCCATCATAATCCATAACTGACATGAAAGGTAGCCATCCAAAAGAAGCTCACAATTATATCAACACTAATGTGTACTCCAACAAAGGGATGAGAGGTCCAGCAGCACAAGAGTCTGAAGGCAAGGGATGAGAGGTCTCACCCGCGCCCATGTCCCTCCCGACGAGGAGATGGCCTCGCGTCGCCGGCATGCGGACGAGCTTCTGAACAGCAGCATCGAGGTCGCCGTGGTTGGTCTTGGCTTGAAACTGCCTACATGCGGCCAGACTGCTACTACCTGATAAGCAATGCCAAGAATACTGCGGTACCACAGAAACTACAGAAACCGCAGTTCAGTGACGCTCCAGATAGTCGCCGGTATCATGCACTGCAACAGGTTGCTCGACAGATCCCTGCGTTTAGCACACACATCAGACCAACAAACAACCCATTGGGAGTAAGAAACGAAAGAAGAACATGGGCATCCAGGAACCTACAGGATGGTGAGGTGAACGAGCTGACCGAACTCCGGCATGATGCTCCCTTGCAGGTAGTTGGCTCTCAGATAGCTGAACAAATAGACAACCGAGCACTCACATTTTAGTTCATCAGATATGTACTAGTTCAGTACGTGTGTACCAAAAAAAATGAATGAGGTAGTGTCGTATAAACCAGATCAGATAATGCTAAGAGTAGCATACATTGCTCTATGACGGGTGCAGCTCTTGATCTCCACAGGGATGGGACACTGCAAGGTGTTGTCTCCGAGCAAAGAAATTGGGGGAAAGGGCAGTGCAGATTGCTGCGCATGTAAGGCAGGTTTCTGCAAGGGAGAAACACACAGATCATTCAATCATTCAAACACATGGGGACACCAAACAAGAATCGTATCTTGGGGGAACCTAAGCAAAGAGGCTAAGCTAATCTGATGAAAAAACGAGGGGAAAGAGGAGTGGACATACATGAGCTGGACGCAGAGGTCGGCGAGGGATCAGGAGACGCCCTCCAGCCGCAGCCGTGGCGCTGAAGGCTAGCTCCAGGTCCAGCAGCACCAGCGCGTCCCCTGCAACCCGACCGGCCGTCGTCGGCGATCACGCCACGGTTCCGGTGCCGGCCGGCGGAGGAGATGCTGCAGGAGACAAGGGCCAAGGGCGGCGTCGTGGAGCGCATCGCGGTCCTGGAGGCGACGATGTTGGCCCAGGACCCGAGCGCGGCCACGGCCATGGCTGCACTCGACGAGCGCGGTTCTCGACGTGCGGGTAGCAGCCTCACCGCCGGCGGCCTGCTAGCCCTACCGCCCCTCCGCCAACTTCAGCCGACATGCCCCTGCATCTGAGCTAGGGTTTGTCGTGGGGCGGCGATTCGGCGGTTCCACGCCGTGGAATCGGGGGAGGAGAAGGAGCTAGTTCCGGGGCTGTGGTCTGCGGCGCGGGAAGTCGCCGGAGGTGGCCGGATTCGACCGGCGACGAAGCGGCGGAGAAAGGGGATCTGGAGGTGGTGTTGCATGAAGAAGAGAGAGGTCTGCTGCGGGAGGTGGGGTTCGGACCAACAAAATGAAATCTAGAACATTTTAATTTTCCTGCTCGGCGCCAAACGAAATTTTTGACTTCGAAATCAAATGTAAGTGGCGGGCGACGCTCTTCCGAGATTCCATTTTGGCCCGTTTTGGCGGGCGGCTCTTCCGAGATTCCATTTGGCGCGGGGGTGGTGTTTACCGCGCCCACTTGCTACCTACAGTGTGATTACATGTACTCTTTTTTTTTTTTGAGAGGATCCACACTGCGTGTTACAACAGAATTACAAAGAAGAAGCAAGAACACGCAGAAGAACAAGCCAACGAAGCTCCACACAACAGAAGCACGAAGGAAGCAAACCGCTGAACCACCTCCAAGCCTGACGCCAAGCTCCGTCGCCGCAACGCCGGAGAGAAGGACACCAGGCCGCCGCCATCACCGGGACAGGGAGCACCCCACACATTGTAGAAGCCGCAGAAGCCACCCGCCGCAAGCGACGGGATCGAAACCTCGTTGAAAGCACACGGCCATGGCGCCTCCTCCCCAGAACCACCTGCCAAACCAACATACCTACACAGAGCACGAAACGGCTTGCCGGAGTCACCGCCAGAAGCACGCCTTGACCACCCCAACTCCCCTCGCCACCACGGCCGGCCGGAGTTGGGGAAGAACGAAGCAAGTTGAAGCAGAACGCGAAGCCCGAAGCAGATCTCCCCACGCCACCATGGTCGCCGGAAGAAGCCTGAGCCCCACGCCAAAGGCCAGCGAAGAACACCGAGATCCCGAAAGATTTTCTCCTGTACAGGCGGAGGAGAAAACCAGCGCGAAGCACCAGCACCCCTCCGCAGCACCCCCAGCACCTCCATGGCATGTCCAGGAAGATCCACGCCAAGACGGAGAAGAGGGCGAGGGACAAAAGCTCAAAAAGCCGGCCATCACCTCCATCACGACAGCCGCCCTCCGAGCACCTACCCCCACCAGATCCGACGATCCAGGAGGTAACAAAACCAGGCCCTCATCGACGCCGCCCCGCAGAGCGCCGCCGAGGTGGAGAACGAGGACCCGCACCATTATTCCACGACCATGACGCCGGCTCCACCCCACCGCCGCCACCGGGAAGACCTAAACTACACCTAACTACTCGCACGAATGAGATCCGGAGCTTCCCCCCACCTCGCGACGCCGGAGCGGCGCCGGAGGCGGAGGGAAGCGGCGGATTCGCCGGCGAAGACTTGGGTCGCCTGTTCTCCTCCTCGATTTACTGTAGAGGGGAAAGGGGAACGGGGCCTACATGTACTCTCTTAGTTCCAAAATATAAAATGTTTTCTTAACTCCTATCCTACAATTGCGCACAACACGAATATGGTCAGCAGGAGTGAGGAAACGAGGGAGGGAGGCGGCCTCCGGTGGTGGATGTGACCAGCGACCGGGAGGCGGGATAGAGCACAATATACTCCATGCCAAGTTCATATTTGTTAAAAATTGGATGAATGCATACTACCTCACAAAAATGCCTTTTAAAGATTTGATATTTTAGTCTTACCAATGCTTACTTAGATAATTACCGGTCGCAAAAATTGGTAAAAGAACCGGAGTAGTATGTGTGTCGAAAACGGCGGGAAACTTGGAACATCGTTGGTTTAGTGTTGAAAGAATTGATTTTTTCTTATAAACTAGATAACGCTGCATATATTATCACCAGTATTGAAAGCTGTCCGAGAAACCCAAATTGTGTGTGTGTTGAAAACGGGTGGGGAAGCTCACTGGCAGGAAAATTGTCATTCGTTTAAAAAGTTGGTAAAACTGCTAAATCAAAGACACGCGGGAAAGCTGCCAAATATTAAACTGGCAGCAAAATGTCAAATTGATGACGCGCGGGAAAGCTGCCAAAAATTAAACTGGCGGCGAAATGCCAAAACAAAAATGACGCTGAACTATCAATTCGAAAACGGGCGAAAAACTCGCAAACGAAAAAAATAGGAAAAACGAAGAAAAAAAGCATGCGGGAAAACAGTTATTGAAAATTGGTCGCGAAAAGTTCAAAAATGGAAAACATACGAGAAACCAGTCAAAACAACTTGGAGACTATCAACGCAGAAAAGCGGGAAAACTCCCAAGAAAAGACAATCATGGAAACTGCAATGAGAACTTCCAAACCGAAAGCGCATGGGAAAATCTTGCAAAACAATAACTAGGCAGGAAAAGACCGTAAGAACTGCCAAATAGAAAACGGGTGAGAAACTATCAAAGCGACGAAAAATGTGTTGCTGCTCGACGTGCTCCGACACCTGCCGAAAAATCAATGACGGGTGCAAAAACAGCAAAAAAAAACTAGCAAGACTGCCAAGTCTTTCATTCATGTTGAAAGACTTAATATTTTATTTTTTACAAATTAGATCATACCCACTTATAAAACCACCTGCTAAGAAAATTGGCGGGACACCCCGACGGGAAAGTGTCAAAGTTTAAAACGGGCGGGAAATCTACGAAAGCAAAATAGGCGGGAAAGTGCCAAACTAATAAGGTGGGAAAACTATGAAGACAAAAATAGTGGACTATAGCCCCCGGAAAATGGGTTACAAAACTGACAAAACAAAAAATGTGTGATATAACCACCAAAAATTGGGCGAGAAACACCAGAAAGATATTTCCCTAACCGTGTGTCCGTCAAGAACGATAGGGAATAAACTCCAAACAACGTTATATATAGCCCTCGAGAATGAGTGAAAGAAACAACACCAAATTAAGTATGTGTCATGCTATCATTGGTGAGCCGTATCATAGAAAATAGTTGGAGGGCCCCGATATCGTGTAGCAACGAGAGGGCATATGAAATGATGGGTTTATGTTTAAGTTTCATGCATAAAAGTAGCAACACGCATCAATAGGAGGACACGTAAAATAAATAAGCATTGCATAAAATAATAACGTAACCACTAAATGACACATGAAATGATAAGTAGTGATTAACTTCCTCCATGTCGGCTATGATGTCCTCCTTCGGGCTACGGATCGAGGGAGTAGAAACAAATATCACTTGCTCTCTACCTCACCCCCCCCCCCCCCCCCATCCTCCCGCACGATGCTCTGGTGGCACGATGTTTGCAGGTTCGGCCATGACCACCCTCAAGATGTGTCGGATCCAGCAACTCGTGACCTTGCCTCCCCAGAACCGATTGCCTATGAACTATCAAGGTGTTGCCTCGCCGGGGAATTCAAAGACTATGCGGCTAGTGTTGTCGTACCCCGTCCTTCACATCACACATAAGCCACGTCAACGAAACTACACATGAACTGACATATAATAAATATCTCCTAGCATACAATAATAAGGCACGAAAATGAACCGACAAATGAAATGACAAGTAATAACTATCTCCTAACATAAATAATATCACACTAGCAAAACTACGTCGCGAAACATTGACATCGCCATATTCCTGGCCCTAAACGTAGACCACCACCAGAAGGAATACCAAACAAAACATTGACATCATCTTTGTCATAGTGACCACGACGTATTGTCATCATCGATCCGAGCGTGACCCCTTAGCATGGCCATGTGATATTGGTGTTGGGCCTCTATTGTGAGCTTCATCAGACCTCGTTGCAACCATTTGTCATGACATATGACTCGGCTACCGCCACACTGATACAGCCTCCCTCTATGATGTAGAGTGGGTCGTTGGGTCCATCGTCATCTAGGTTGCCCGCTCAGGCACCGTGAATTCATGTGCCGACCTCTTTGCCACCTCCTAGATTTTGATCTTCAAAGCCCACTCGTGCCTCATCATCGCGTCGTTGCATAAGTTCGTCACTGACCTCAAACCATGGTTGATGAGTCCTTGATGTCCCCGATCTTCTCAATAGAATCTCGTATGCAAAAGTTACGACTTGTAGAAAATATACATTGACCTACCATTTTATGATAGGTAATAGCTATCATTCCATGCAAAAAAAAGGACATGCGGAATAATTTGTATTCTCATGCTGATAAACATGCATGATATGCATGCCTACTTCATGTGCATTATAATAATTTGCATGCATGCATATTGATATCTTGTGCGTCGTGAAAGACTTGATATTTTGGTCTTAAAAATGAGATATTGTCTACTTAGATAATCACATGTTGCGACAACTAGGCGGGAAAACCCATAAACCATGCGTGGTGAAAATGGGCGAGAAAACTGTCAAAACAAAATTAGATACTAAAACGTCAAGCATTTTATTCATGTTGAAGGACTTGATATTTATGCGGTTATGCCTACAATAAGATTATGTCCACTTGCATAACCACAAGTGGTAAATATTGGGCGGGAAACCCCCAAAAAGTGTTTGTCCTCAAAACGAGTGGGAAACTGGCAAAAAAAAAAAAGGGCGGGAAAACTGGCAAAATTTAAACGAGCGGGGAGAAACGTAAAAACGAAAACTTTATTATGCTATATCACCCGCAAACCAGAGGTCTTTTGGTAACCATGTTCCTATTGTGAGAAATGACATAGATGCTATTATCCCATGAGGCGTGTCATGTGCAACAATTGTCTGGCTGCATAAAATAATAGCACCCAACAACGGGATGACACATGAAATTATAGGTAATAGCTATTGTCGGGAATGAAAGAATTGTAGGCCTACCGCTCAAGTCTTGTGCTATCCCGGCCATCAGAAGCTTTGGGGAGACGTGGATTTGTCCTTGATACACGCGATCACGGCGGCCTCTCCGCGAGATTGGTCAACTATATCTACGTACACTTGCGTGCAACCGTCTATATTGTCGCAATGCGTTGAGCTTTTCCAGGGCACCGGGCATATCAAAGCACCGAGGAAGCATGACGTCGACGACGGGCATGCAGGTACCTTATAAATTACCTCAAGAACGACATAGTGTTCTTCCTCCTCATGAGCCAGAGGGAGCTAGGTGAAATGGCTCGTCTACGATGAAGATCAGCCGATAGGTCTCGATCGTAATGTATGGTGAGTGTCAAAGTTTGCGACACGATTGGATTTTGCCATGTGTCCGGGACATATATATGTAGTATCCTGTTGATAGAGACACGTCGGGAGAGTGACGGGTTTTTGACTAAGGGTGCTTTTATTCATCGGGTATTCCTTTTTTGTCTTTAGACGCCGATTGGTTCACTGTTTAGATTTGCCCTTCCTAGAATATTTCCGGCCAATAAATTACCCGGAATCCAAGCGTGCCCTTATTGTTTACGTGCGTGCATGCATGCATGATACATGCGTGATGCATGCACGTACGTACTACATAATAAATTAAGCCAATGAAAGAAAAGAGGTATTGGAAGTTGCATCGTCCGTGGAAGCTAGGTCAGACCGGGACGGCATCATTGGTGACGATGGTGAAGCAGCGGTGGCCGTCGAATGTCGGAGGTTCTAGGGGTGGCGGAGACGACGACGACGACGACATGGAAGTTATGATATATGTATGATCAGTTTCTGGGAGGATTTGGCGGCGGCGCGCCATCGGCACGTCCACTTCGCCGGCGGCTACGACGCAGAAGGGCTTGGGTGTAATTTCTTTCTTTGTGGAGGTCCTCTCTGCCTACTTGCTGTAATCACCGTTTGTACTCTCGCAAAAAAAAAAAAAAAAAAAAAAAAACGGCGGCGGCGACGCCGACATGGAAAGTTGTGATATATGTATGATCAACGGCGGCGACGAGGACATGGAAGTTGTGATATACTCGCTCTGTTCCAATTTAATTGACTTGCTATCCACCAAATGTGGATGTATTTAGACATATTACATGTATAGATACATCCAAATGTGGTGAATAGCAAGTCAATTAAATTGAAACGGAGGGGGTATGTATGATGTACGGCGGGCGCAGACGACGAGGTAGCTGGCTGGATCCGCCGGTCGTCGATGCTGTTTTTTACTTTTCTTTCTTGATTGGTTAATTCCAGCTAGCTGGGTAGGAGATGTGACGCGCGAGCGTGGTCGAGCTGGGTAATTAGGCGAAGCATGGGCGAGAGGACGTTCGCATTCATTTAGGTGTACGTACATGCATGCAGATAGCGATGATGTGTACTGTACGTGATAGGGAGGAGTACGTGGTAAAATGTGTTGTTTATATATGGAAGGAAATTAATACTAGTGAGAGAGAAGATGGAGATAAAAAGAAGCGTGCAGCAAATGAAGTCCGTGGTAGCTAGCTAGCTAGGCAGCCATGAGAAGGAAGGGATCGGTCTCGTCGCTCGCCGTGCGTGCGTGCGTGCGTTTGTTTCAAGAAAAAAGGGGAACGAAGCAAAGCAAAGCAAAGCAGGGGCCCTCCTCATTTCGCGCGGAGAGAGGAGTCGGACCCAACCCGGCCAGCCTCCCGCGACCGACCGCAGGCGCGCACGTGAAAGCAGGGCCGCTCGCGTGCACCTCTGGTGGGTACGGCGGAAGCGCCTCGTTGAAGGACGCGTACGATGCCATGGTTGGGAAAGTTTTGCTCGTCGGTAGTCAGTCCTCAGCTGCGTTCTGTTCTGCGATCCTATACTCGCGGGAAAGCAACCTGCTCTAGCTTTGTATCCCACAAAGTCAGATGAATTTTAATCGCTGACATGTTGGGCCCAGCATGTGTGAGGTCCACATGCCAGTGACTCAAAGTCAAAGCCAGCCAATTTGTCTGGTATATCCTTTCCCTTTCCGGAAGTAACAGAAAATCCCTGTTCAGGCACCTAACTAGAAGTACTACCCAACACTTCACAACATTTGCTTCACACCTTTTTTTAAGGGTTTATTACAATTTCTTTTAAAGATGACCACCAATACAAAAACTAACCGAAAAACTCGAAACAATGAATGGATGTGTGCACCGATCGAAGAAGCGGGTGGGTTTCTCCTCCTTCGGAAAAAGACGGGGGCTCTTCTTCCTTCATCGGAAGTCGCTTGTGTCGCCGTCTTCAAACTTTGTGAATCCAGAAAAGAACAAAGAAAACTTCAAATATACGATCCAACCAAAAAAGGCAATGCCTTATCAAAGAATTAAGTTCACTTTACGAAGTTAAGCTGCCAAAATTTGGGTGTGATAAAAGTTTGTGGGCCGATGATGACACATTGATACGCTAAAAGTGTGTCTCGTAAAACATAACCTTTTACTATAGTAGCACTCTACTAATGAGAAGAGTGAGAGCAACTGAACTAGTACAAAACTAGCTCTTGACAGTACTGCATGATAATGTTAAATGTGGTGTTGCCATTGGTTGGTAAACAATCTGGTGCTTCTAGTTTCAGTAAGTGAATTTAGCTAGCGTTTCAGTAAGCCAATTCCAGTGTGGCCTGACTTACACCCTACTGCACTGGAGAATCAGCATGCACCGGACTGAGCAATGGCTGACCGGAGAAGAAAGCTTCGAGGTTGCCGATGGTGTGCGCATGCAGATCTGATCTGGATTCCTCTGTAAGCACAGCCACGTGGCGCGACAGGACCACATTGTCCATGGAGAACAGCTCTGCAGGCACCTTGGGTTCATGCTCGAAGACGTCAAGGCCTGCTCCTGCGATCTTTCCCTCCTTGAGCGCCACGGCCAGTTGGGCCTCATCGACGTTCGCTCCTCGCCCGACGTTGACGAGTACACCGTCCTTTCCGAGGGCCTCCATCACATCCTTGTTCACGATGTGCCTCGTTGCCTTGTTCAGCGCGCACGCGACAATGAGCACGTCGGATTCAGCAGCAAGATCATGAACGTTTGGGAAGTACTTGTAAGCGGCTGAATCCTTCGGTTTTCTCGAGCTGTAGTGAATGATGCAGCCGAAAGCTTCAAGCCTCTTTGCAACCCGGGAGCCAATGTTCCCGAAGCCGATGATACCAACACGCTTGCCACCAAGCTGAGACCAACAATTTTTATTTTTTAGTGCCAAAGAAGAAAAATGTATGTGCAATTGCCAAATAAGGAAAAAAAAGATAAAACAGAATACAGACTATAGTAAACAAAGAGTATACAGAACCAGACAAACTCGGATGCAATCAATCGGTCATATGGAATTATGGGGTCGCACCGAAAATAGGTATAAAACACAAGAAAATCTAAATAAGAGCAATCAAACCTCCAATGATAAATCAGAGGATTCTGACATACAGGAGAATGCAAGTATGCAACCTTCAACCCATGCCAGTATCACGCCTGAATACATGACAAGTAGTTTGTCTATTTCACACTCCAATCAATATGAACCTGGGCTTTTGTCTATTTCACACTCCATTCAATATGAACCTGGGCCGATTTTCCCTCTACCTGACCCTTCCTCTATTTGCAAATAAGTTCCCTAAATTTAAATCCCGAGTTTCTGAAATGGAAGAATGATATTTAAGAGGTTAACCAGCAATGATGCTCCCAACACCTCATTCTCATATCATTGGATTCAGAGTCTGCTAGAAGTGCATTTGCAAACATTAAAATTGGATAGAAGCTACTCCCTGTACAAAATTAAGCTTAGGTCGTTGACATACCGGTTTATGGACTGATGATGATTTGTTGCAGATCTATGTAGTTGCATCAAGCAGTGGATTAGGGTTGATAGCTGATGGAAAAAGGACAGCTAACTGTTGGGTTTGTGGTACTATGTTAACCTTAGAGAATTGACATAATGGGATCATTTATCCGCAGACTCTATATTCCTCTTAAACGATAATCCTGTTTTTTTCCTACTACCATAGTGTCTCCCCAAGAGCTCATCACATAATCTGTACTTTCCACAGCTAATCGGATTTTACCTTTGTTGGGCAGTCAAAATACTTGAACTGAAGGCGTGGCCAACCAAACTCGGCTAGATGACAATCGCGAAAGTTGCTTTGTTGCGGTAATTTAGAAAGCACACACCAATCCAGGAAAGCAAGAAACGGACCTTGGATCCGAGACGATAGTCGCCCTGCACCGGCCAGGACCCGCGCCGGACGTACCGCCCCACCGCCGACACCTGCCGGAGCACGTCGAGCAGCAGGCCGACGGCGTAGTCTGCGACGTCGGTGGAGTACACCTCCCCGGAGTTGACGACGGCGATGCCGCGGCGCGCGCACTCGGCGAGGTCGATGTGGTCGACGCCGGCGCCCGTGCTGACGACGCAGCCGAGGGAGGGGACGGCGTCGAGGAACGAGGCGTCGACGCGCACGGAGCCACCGCCCACAACGACCGCGGCGCGCGGGGGCTCCGGCGCGGACGCGGCCGCGGCGAGGAAGTTCGGGAGGGGCTCGCCGGAGGCGAAGAAGTCCAGGACGCGGAAGTGCTCGCGCAGCGCTGCGGAAAAGGCTGGGTCCGACGGGCGGAAGAGGAGGACGGCCGGGAGATCGCCGCAGGCCGATGCCAATGCCATAGCTGAGAGTGAGACTCGAGAGCTGGGAAAAGCTTCGACCTCAGTCAGTCAGCTGTGTTCACTAACTCGAGAGCTGGGAAAAGCTTCGATCATTGCAATTGTGGAAAGAGTTTACAATTTTTTAGGCAAGGAAGGCAAAAATCGGCTACCTTTAATTAAAAGAAAAAAACAAAAGAAGAATTAAGCTCAAAATTCAATCGGCTACTTTTCAATTTGTTTATCTTGCTTTTTTTCAGAGCTGTTATACTCAGATTATTGTACTTGTCGGATTCTCCCACTTGCTGAAAATTCTTCTGTTACGTTCGTTCCAGAATCCAGAGTTCCCAGCAGATAAGATGTGTCGAACTGTGTGCCGTAGGCCTGTTGGTGACCAACAATCTGTACCATACTTGAATCGTGAGGTTCTTTCCCATCCAGTTGGCTGGAGCTCAGAATATGGAAAGACCTCCATAGTATTTTCGAGACTCCGGAGGCAACATGCAAATTCAGACTGGGCAAAATTAAGTCTGCAAGTTCGGACTGTTTTGCCGGCTCTGCTAAAGTTGCTCTGACGGTTCACAAATTCTGTACATATTATTTGATTGGTTTACATCTTTTTTTTAAATACCAATACATAACCTTTCACTATGGCATTCTACCAACAAGAACACTGAGAGCACAGAGCCAAACTGAAACAAGTTCTGAAACATTTTTTTGCAGCATGACCTCATTATTATTTATAGAAGTTAAGTCACATTCAAAAATGTGGCACTGCTGATATACATAATACATATATAGGAAAAAAGATCAACGACCAAACGAGCCTGAATCCTACTGGTGCCCAACCGGCACTCACTTGGAGATCTTGGCGCTGAGCTCCCGAACCAGTTTCGCGGCGACCATAGCCGTCATCCCATCCACCGTGTCGCGCTGCGGGTTGAACTCCACCACGTCCCCCGCCACAACATCGCCTTGCAGATTCTGGAGGATGTTGAGCACGTCACGGAATGAGAGGCCTCCCGGCTCGATGTGGGAGACACCAGGAGCGAACGCAGGGTCGAGGCAGTCCACGTCGATGGAGACATACACGCCCTTTACACCTTCCCCAAGTTTCTGCCAAAAAATAATAAGCAAACATAGGTTGGTTATCATTTTGGCTAGAAAGCCATCCATAGGACAAAGGAATAAAGGGGGGAAAAAGCAACGTTACTGCATATTTGGTTTGAATTAATATACAAAATGAAATTGCTTCACAGCACATCAATATGAAATGTCCTTGTGATAACAAACAATTGATAAAGAAAGACAAATATGCAGTGATGTGGTTAGGTTAAATCGAGTTACCAGATTCTCGAGCTTCTCTCGATCTCTGGAGAAGGTACGCATCTCATACTGTTCCACACCAAATCTCTTTCCTTGCTCGCGTCCTTCTTTGGTGATTGATCTGAGTCCAACCTGATATCCATCAGAATCAAAGTGAAGACACGCAGGCGGATAGAAACAGATTTGTACACTAGTAAGTAGTAAAAACTGACAAGTAAGCACCAAAAGGATAGTTTTTCCAGGGCATCTCACAAGTCTCTACTCAATGATGGACAGTATAGATAAGTTCTTTCAAAGTTCCAGTGGGTAATAGTTTATGTATCCTTTTAGCCATTATTTTGACCTTGACATAACGGTTGATGCTAAATGCTGATAATATGTTCTTTAACTGATATAATGGATTGCATAACATTATGTTCCGTTTTATCTAATCACTGGTCTATTTAAACTTGGCACAAAAAACTGGACGGAGAACTTCATACAGTAGCCCCATGGTTCACTTGGAATGGAGAACTCACACATGAAAAAATGCAATTACCTGGAGAAGTCTCCTGGCATAACCTCCTTCCATTATTCTTGCAAATGAAGAAGCATGTGAGTAAGTGTTCCCTTCAAAGCAATCATAGATATCTGGATGCGCGTCAAAATGAAGAATGTCAACAGGTCCACCGAGCTTTTCAGACACAGCCCTAACAACTGGATAAGAGATCGAGTGATCGCCTCCTAAAACCAACGGCCGAAGAGGATCCTATACAACAGTGTGCTATAGTCGTTAAATATGTGAATAAGATCTGTCAAAAATATTCTGCTTCAGTAGCTTTCAGCTCTGCTGTAGCAAATTTCTGCTTGCATGAAAATTATTACAAACTTCATGCGATCTTAAATAAGATCCTCAAGTTTTGTTATATAAAGTCCAGAAATGTCTAGGATTTTCTGAAATAAGTTTCTGCATCAATCATTGTGGGATAATATACTTACTTCGTCCATCACGGTTTTGACAGACTCGCTGATTAAATGCATTAATCTGTCATCTTCAACACCACAGTCACGAATCTCTTGTATAGGGACATCACCAACATCTGTAAGCACTCTTGGATCATTTAATTCTTTGCCTGCATACCGCAAAAAGCATGATCTTTTAAAATTGTGTCTTGCACGCAACATAGCTACTAAGCATTTTGATGACCTTAAGTTTTTACCTTCTTCTGTGCTAGAGTTGGTGCTTCCACACCAAATGGCCTCTCTTATGCGGGGAGGAGCAAATGCAGGCCCCTGCAGGAATGATGAGTTGTGCCCGAGTGGTACTCCTAAGAGGGATGCCGAAGCTTTCACACCACCCATAGCACGCAGCAACTCTCCCTGTACCCAAGCATAACTGAAGTCAGGACTGGTAAAACTGCCATAGGTGTTACAAAATCAAAGTGATGTTATATCCTAACATGCAGTAACCTGATCACAAATATGTTACTATATCATTTGTCAGTTGGTAGGAAATACATGATTACAGATACTGTCGTCAAGGGGACTTGGGTTATAATTATATATTTTAACAAATCAAGCATTTGTCAGAATAAGAAGAGGAAAGTTACTCTCTGAATATAACTTTCCGCAAACTCCTTTTCTTCAGGTGTAACATGCATGGTAGATACAGTAGCTACTAGAGAGAAGGGACATCAGTGTAAACTATCAGGGTATTAGATTCCATCTTAATAGAAGGCTTAGTCGAGCCCATGTGCATGTTATCAGCCTTGACCATATCCTACTCCTAGAGTCCTAGCCCATGTTTCAATAATCAATTGTGTTGAGTCGTCAAGAGAATCGATTGTGACATAAGTTACAAGTAACTCCCCAGAACAGTTTATTATAAGGTACTCCCTCCGTTCCAATTTAATTGACTTGCTATATACCACATGTGGATGTATCTATATATGTAACGTGTCTAGATACATCTACATTTGGTGGATAGCAAGTCAATTAAATTGGAACAGAGGGAGTAGCAGATAGTGATTCCTAGTGGAACAATTTATTACAAGGTAGCAGATGGTGATTCCTAGTGCTGAAAGTGCCACCATCCAAATATCCAATCCATGTACTCTTCAAAGTTCACAGAACCGTAACCTCATCAGCTGATGCAGAATAGAATTAGTAAAAGAAGTTTTAAAAAAAGGGGAAAGGACACAAGTTGATACGATCTGGGCTGACGCAGGGTCTCCTCCCCCTGAACAAAAGACATCTCTTTGTACCTCGTCAGTCAGTCAGTCAGTGGCACGCATGCGATTCGAATCGGATCGAGTGGAACGAAATGGAATACGCAGATAAAGTCGAATTAACGGCACGGTGGTGGCGGCAAACGGAGGGGAAATGAGAGCGAGTGGGAATGGCGACCTTGAGCTTGGCGCGCTCGCGGATGAGGGTGAGGGAGGCGTCGATGACGCGGCTCTGGCCCCGCTGAAGCGCCTCCGTCGAGATCCTGGCCGCACTCAGCCGCTGGATCCACCTTGCGGCGCCCGCCGCCGCCGCCGAGCCGCTCATCGCTGGGCAATGGAGGGATAGGAAGGAGCAAGACGACGAGGAAAGCAAGCGAGCGAAGTGGCATGTGCACTCTGGCCTGTGGGGAAGGAGGAAGAGACGTGACGCAATATAAAAGGTCTAGATTTTTTTTCACAAAGGTTATAAAGTTGTACGGTAATGTAAATACGTAATGTCGTATTTAACTTTTACTCTTTTTTTTTGCGAATAGACTTGTATTACTCAACCATATCAAGAATTACAATCACAGCATGTGTTCATGAAACCCTCTGGACCAGAGGATCCACACTGCGTGTTACAACAGAATTACAAAGAAGAAGCAAGAACACGCAGAAGAACAAGCCAACGAAGCTCCACACAACAGAAGCACGAAGGAAGCAAACCGCTGAACCACCTCCAAGCCTGACGCCAAGCTCCGTCGCCGCAACGCCGGAGAGAAGGACACCAGGCCGCCGCCATCACCGGGACAGGGAGCACCCCACACATTGTAGAAGCCGCAGAAGCCACCCGCCGCAAGCGACGGGATCGAAACCTCGTTGAAAGCACACGGCCATGGCGCCTCCTCCCCAGAACCACCTGCCAAACCAACATACCTACACAGAGCACGAAACGGCTTGCCGGAGTCACCGCCAGAAGCACGCCTTGACCACCCCAACTCCCCTCGCCACCACGGCCGGCCGGAGTTGGGGAAGAACGAAGCAAGTTGAAGCAGAACGCGAAGCCCGAAGCAGATCTCCCCACGCCACCATGGTCGCCGGAAGAAGCCTGAGCCCCACGCCAAAGGCCAGCGAAGAACACCGAGATCCCGAAAGATTTTCTCCTGTACAGGCGGAGGAGAAAACCAGCGCGAAGCACCAGCACCCCTCCGCAGCACCCCCAGCACCTCCATGGCATGTCCAGGAAGATCCACGCCAAGACGGAGAAGAGGGCGAGGGACAAAAGCTCAAAAAGCCGGCCATCACCTCCATCACGACAGCCGCCCTCCGAGCACCTACCCCCACCAGATCCGACGATCCAGGAGGTAACAAAACCAGGCCCTCATCGACGCCGCCCCGCAGAGCGCCGCCGAGGTGGAGAACGAGGACCCGCACCATTATTCCACGACCATGACGCCGGCTCCACCCCACCGCCGCCACCGGGAAGACCTAAACTACACCTAACTACTCGCACGAATGAGATCCGGAGCTTCCCCCCACCTCGCGACGCCGGAGCGGCGCCGGAGGCGGAGGGAAGCGGCGGATTCGCCGGCGAAGACTTGGGTCGCCTGTTCTCCTCCTCGATTTACTGTAGAGGGGAAAGGGGAACGGGGCCTACATGTACTCTCTTAGTTCCAAAATATAAAATGTTTTCTTAACTCCTATCCTACAATTGCGCACAACACGAATATGGTCAGCAGGAGTGAGGAAACGAGGGAGGGAGGCGGCCTCCGGTGGTGGATGTGACCAGCGACCGGGAGGCGGGATAGAGCACAATATACTCCATGCCAAGTTCATATTTGTTAAAAATTGGATGAATGCATACTACCTCACAAAAATGCCTTTTAAAGATTTGATATTTTAGTCTTACCAATGCTTACTTAGATAATTACCGGTCGCAAAAATTGGTAAAAGAACCGGAGTAGTATGTGTGTCGAAAACGGCGGGAAACTTGGAACATCGTTGGTTTAGTGTTGAAAGAATTGATTTTTTCTTATAAACTAGATAACGCTGCATATATTATCACCAGTATTGAAAGCTGTCCGAGAAACCCAAATTGTGTGTGTGTTGAAAACGGGTGGGGAAGCTCACTGGCAGGAAAATTGTCATTCGTTTAAAAAGTTGGTAAAACTGCTAAATCAAAGACACGCGGGAAAGCTGCCAAATATTAAACTGGCAGCAAAATGTCAAATTGATGACGCGCGGGAAAGCTGCCAAAAATTAAACTGGCGGCGAAATGCCAAAACAAAAATGACGCTGAACTATCAATTCGAAAACGGGCGAAAAACTCGCAAACGAAAAAAATAGGAAAAACGAAGAAAAAAAGCATGCGGGAAAACAGTTATTGAAAATTGGTCGCGAAAAGTTCAAAAATGGAAAACATACGAGAAACCAGTCAAAACAACTTGGAGACTATCAACGCAGAAAAGCGGGAAAACTCCCAAGAAAAGACAATCATGGAAACTGCAATGAGAACTTCCAAACCGAAAGCGCATGGGAAAATCTTGCAAAACAATAACTAGGCAGGAAAAGACCGTAAGAACTGCCAAATAGAAAACGGGTGAGAAACTATCAAAGCGACGAAAAATGTGTTGCTGCTCGACGTGCTCCGACACCTGCCGAAAAATCAATGACGGGTGCAAAAACAGCAAAAAAAAACTAGCAAGACTGCCAAGTCTTTCATTCATGTTGAAAGACTTAATATTTTATTTTTTACAAATTAGATCATACCCACTTATAAAACCACCTGCTAAGAAAATTGGCGGGACACCCCGACGGGAAAGTGTCAAAGTTTAAAACGGGCGGGAAATCTACGAAAGCAAAATAGGCGGGAAAGTGCCAAACTAATAAGGTGGGAAAACTATGAAGACAAAAATAGTGGACTATAGCCCCCGGAAAATGGGTTACAAAACTGACAAAACAAAAAATGTGTGATATAACCACCAAAAATTGGGCGAGAAACACCAGAAAGATATTTCCCTAACCGTGTGTCCGTCAAGAACGATAGGGAATAAACTCCAAACAACGTTATATATAGCCCTCGAGAATGAGTGAAAGAAACAACACCAAATTAAGTATGTGTCATGCTATCATTGGTGAGCCGTATCATAGAAAATAGTTGGAGGGCCCCGATATCGTGTAGCAACGAGAGGGCATATGAAATGATGGGTTTATGTTTAAGTTTCATGCATAAAAGTAGCAACACGCATCAATAGGAGGACACGTAAAATAAATAAGCATTGCATAAAATAATAACGTAACCACTAAATGACACATGAAATGATAAGTAGTGATTAACTTCCTCCATGTCGGCTATGATGTCCTCCTTCGGGCTACGGATCGAGGGAGTAGAAACAAATATCACTTGCTCTCTACCTCACCCCCCCCCCCCCCCCCCATCCTCCCGCACGATGCTCTGGTGGCACGATGTTTGCAGGTTCGGCCATGACCACCCTCAAGATGTGTCGGATCCAGCAACTCGTGACCTTGCCTCCCCAGAACCGATTGCCTATGAACTATCAAGGTGTTGCCTCGCCGGGGAATTCAAAGACTATGCGGCTAGTGTTGTCGTACCCCGTCCTTCACATCACACATAAGCCACGTCAACGAAACTACACATGAACTGACATATAATAAATATCTCCTAGCATACAATAATAAGGCACGAAAATGAACCGACAAATGAAATGACAAGTAATAACTATCTCCTAACATAAATAATATCACACTAGCAAAACTACGTCGCGAAACATTGACATCGCCATATTCCTGGCCCTAAACGTAGACCACCACCAGAAGGAATACCAAACAAAACATTGACATCATCTTTGTCATAGTGACCACGACGTATTGTCATCATCGATCCGAGCGTGACCCCTTAGCATGGCCATGTGATATTGGTGTTGGGCCTCTATTGTGAGCTTCATCAGACCTCGTTGCAACCATTTGTCATGACATATGACTCGGCTACCGCCACACTGATACAGCCTCCCTCTATGATGTAGAGTGGGTCGTTGGGTCCATCGTCATCTAGGTTGCCCGCTCAGGCACCGTGAATTCATGTGCCGACCTCTTTGCCACCTCCTAGATTTTGATCTTCAAAGCCCACTCGTGCCTCATCATCGCGTCGTTGCATAAGTTCGTCACTGACCTCAAACCATGGTTGATGAGTCCTTGATGTCCCCGATCTTCTCAATAGAATCTCGTATGCAAAAGTTACGACTTGTAGAAAATATACATTGACCTACCATTTTATGATAGGTAATAGCTATCATTCCATGCAAAAAAAAGGACATGCGGAATAATTTGTATTCTCATGCTGATAAACATGCATGATATGCATGCCTACTTCATGTGCATTATAATAATTTGCATGCATGCATATTGATATCTTGTGCGTCGTGAAAGACTTGATATTTTGGTCTTAAAAATGAGATATTGTCTACTTAGATAATCACATGTTGCGACAACTAGGCGGGAAAACCCATAAACCATGCGTGGTGAAAATGGGCGAGAAAACTGTCAAAACAAAATTAGATACTAAAACGTCAAGCATTTTATTCATGTTGAAGGACTTGATATTTATGCGGTTATGCCTACAATAAGATTATGTCCACTTGCATAACCACAAGTGGTAAATATTGGGCGGGAAACCCCCAAAAAGTGTTTGTCCTCAAAACGAGTGGGAAACTGGCAAAAAAAAAAAAGGGCGGGAAAACTGGCAAAATTTAAACGAGCGGGGAGAAACGTAAAAACGAAAACTTTATTATGCTATATCACCCGCAAACCAGAGGTCTTTTGGTAACCATGTTCCTATTGTGAGAAATGACATAGATGCTATTATCCCATGAGGCGTGTCATGTGCAACAATTGTCTGGCTGCATAAAATAATAGCACCCAACAACGGGATGACACATGAAATTATAGGTAATAGCTATTGTCGGGAATGAAAGAATTGTAGGCCTACCGCTCAAGTCTTGTGCTATCCCGGCCATCAGAAGCTTTGGGGAGACGTGGATTTGTCCTTGATACACGCGATCACGGCGGCCTCTCCGCGAGATTGGTCAACTATATCTACGTACACTTGCGTGCAACCGTCTATATTGTCGCAATGCGTTGAGCTTTTCCAGGGCACCGGGCATATCAAAGCACCGAGGAAGCATGACGTCGACGACGGGCATGCAGGTACCTTATAAATTACCTCAAGAACGACATAGTGTTCTTCCTCCTCATGAGCCAGAGGGAGCTAGGTGAAATGGCTCGTCTACGATGAAGATCAGCCGATAGGTCTCGATCGTAATGTATGGTGAGTGTCAAAGTTTGCGACACGATTGGATTTTGCCATGTGTCCGGGACATATATATGTAGTATCCTGTTGATAGAGACACGTCGGGAGAGTGACGGGTTTTTGACTAAGGGTGCTTTTATTCATCGGGTATTCCTTTTTTGTCTTTAGACGCCGATTGGTTCACTGTTTAGATTTGCCCTTCCTAGAATATTTCCGGCCAATAAATTACCCGGAATCCAAGCGTGCCCTTATTGTTTACGTGCGTGCATGCATGCATGATACATGCGTGATGCATGCACGTACGTACTACATAATAAATTAAGCCAATGAAAGAAAAGAGGTATTGGAAGTTGCATCGTCCGTGGAAGCTAGGTCAGACCGGGACGGCATCATTGGTGACGATGGTGAAGCAGCGGTGGCCGTCGAATGTCGGAGGTTCTAGGGGTGGCGGAGACGACGACGACGACGACATGGAAGTTATGATATATGTATGATCAGTTTCTGGGAGGATTTGGCGGCGGCGCGCCATCGGCACGTCCACTTCGCCGGCGGCTACGACGCAGAAGGGCTTGGGTGTAATTTCTTTCTTTGTGGAGGTCCTCTCTGCCTACTTGCTGTAATCACCGTTTGTACTCTCGCAAAAAAAAAAAAAAAAAAAAAAAACGGCGGCGGCGACGCCGACATGGAAAGTTGTGATATATGTATGATCAACGGCGGCGACGAGGACATGGAAGTTGTGATATACTCGCTCTGTTCCAATTTAATTGACTTGCTATCCACCAAATGTGGATGTATTTAGACATATTACATGTATAGATACATCCAAATGTGGTGAATAGCAAGTCAATTAAATTGAAACGGAGGGGGTATGTATGATGTACGGCGGGCGCAGACGACGAGGTAGCTGGCTGGATCCGCCGGTCGTCGATGCTGTTTTTTACTTTTCTTTCTTGATTGGTTAATTCCAGCTAGCTGGGTAGGAGATGTGACGCGCGAGCGTGGTCGAGCTGGGTAATTAGGCGAAGCATGGGCGAGAGGACGTTCGCATTCATTTAGGTGTACGTACATGCATGCAGATAGCGATGATGTGTACTGTACGTGATAGGGAGGAGTACGTGGTAAAATGTGTTGTTTATATATGGAAGGAAATTAATACTAGTGAGAGAGAAGATGGAGATAAAAAGAAGCGTGCAGCAAATGAAGTCCGTGGTAGCTAGCTAGCTAGGCAGCCATGAGAAGGAAGGGATCGGTCTCGTCGCTCGCCGTGCGTGCGTGCGTGCGTTTGTTTCAAGAAAAAAGGGGAACGAAGCAAAGCAAAGCAAAGCAGGGGCCCTCCTCATTTCGCGCGGAGAGAGGAGTCGGACCCAACCCGGCCAGCCTCCCGCGACCGACCGCAGGCGCGCACGTGAAAGCAGGGCCGCTCGCGTGCACCTCTGGTGGGTACGGCGGAAGCGCCTCGTTGAAGGACGCGTACGATGCCATGGTTGGGAAAGTTTTGCTCGTCGGTAGTCAGTCCTCAGCTGCGTTCTGTTCTGCGATCCTATACTCGCGGGAAAGCAACCTGCTCTAGCTTTGTATCCCACAAAGTCAGATGAATTTTAATCGCTGACATGTTGGGCCCAGCATGTGTGAGGTCCACATGCCAGTGACTCAAAGTCAAAGCCAGCCAATTTGTCTGGTATATCCTTTCCCTTTCCGGAAGTAACAGAAAATCCCTGTTCAGGCACCTAACTAGAAGTACTACCCAACACTTCACAACATTTGCTTCACACCTTTTTTTAAGGGTTTATTACAATTTCTTTTAAAGATGACCACCAATACAAAAACTAACCGAAAAACTCGAAACAATGAATGGATGTGTGCACCGATCGAAGAAGCGGGTGGGTTTCTCCTCCTTCGGAAAAAGACGGGGGCTCTTCTTCCTTCATCGGAAGTCGCTTGTGTCGCCGTCTTCAAACTTTGTGAATCCAGAAAAGAACAAAGAAAACTTCAAATATACGATCCAACCAAAAAAGGCAATGCCTTATCAAAGAATTAAGTTCACTTTACGAAGTTAAGCTGCCAAAATTTGGGTGTGATAAAAGTTTGTGGGCCGATGATGACACATTGATACGCTAAAAGTGTGTCTCGTAAAACATAACCTTTTACTATAGTAGCACTCTACTAATGAGAAGAGTGAGAGCAACTGAACTAGTACAAAACTAGCTCTTGACAGTACTGCATGATAATGTTAAATGTGGTGTTGCCATTGGTTGGTAAACAATCTGGTGCTTCTAGTTTCAGTAAGTGAATTTAGCTAGCGTTTCAGTAAGCCAATTCCAGTGTGGCCTGACTTACACCCTACTGCACTGGAGAATCAGCATGCACCGGACTGAGCAATGGCTGACCGGAGAAGAAAGCTTCGAGGTTGCCGATGGTGTGCGCATGCAGATCTGATCTGGATTCCTCTGTAAGCACAGCCACGTGGCGCGACAGGACCACATTGTCCATGGAGAACAGCTCTGCAGGCACCTTGGGTTCATGCTCGAAGACGTCAAGGCCTGCTCCTGCGATCTTTCCCTCCTTGAGCGCCACGGCCAGTTGGGCCTCATCGACGTTCGCTCCTCGCCCGACGTTGACGAGTACACCGTCCTTTCCGAGGGCCTCCATCACATCCTTGTTCACGATGTGCCTCGTTGCCTTGTTCAGCGCGCACGCGACAATGAGCACGTCGGATTCAGCAGCAAGATCATGAACGTTTGGGAAGTACTTGTAAGCGGCTGAATCCTTCGGTTTTCTCGAGCTGTAGTGAATGATGCAGCCGAAAGCTTCAAGCCTCTTTGCAACCCGGGAGCCAATGTTCCCGAAGCCGATGATACCAACACGCTTGCCACCAAGCTGAGACCAACAATTTTTATTTTTTAGTGCCAAAGAAGAAAAATGTATGTGCAATTGCCAAATAAGGAAAAAAAAGATAAAACAGAATACAGACTATAGTAAACAAAGAGTATACAGAACCAGACAAACTCGGATGCAATCAATCGGTCATATGGAATTATGGGGTCGCACCGAAAATAGGTATAAAACACAAGAAAATCTAAATAAGAGCAATCAAACCTCCAATGATAAATCAGAGGATTCTGACATACAGGAGAATGCAAGTATGCAACCTTCAACCCATGCCAGTATCACGCCTGAATACATGACAAGTAGTTTGTCTATTTCACACTCCAATCAATATGAACCTGGGCTTTTGTCTATTTCACACTCCATTCAATATGAACCTGGGCCGATTTTCCCTCTACCTGACCCTTCCTCTATTTGCAAATAAGTTCCCTAAATTTAAATCCCGAGTTTCTGAAATGGAAGAATGATATTTAAGAGGTTAACCAGCAATGATGCTCCCAACACCTCATTCTCATATCATTGGATTCAGAGTCTGCTAGAAGTGCATTTGCAAACATTAAAATTGGATAGAAGCTACTCCCTGTACAAAATTAAGCTTAGGTCGTTGACATACCGGTTTATGGACTGATGATGATTTGTTGCAGATCTATGTAGTTGCATCAAGCAGTGGATTAGGGTTGATAGCTGATGGAAAAAGGACAGCTAACTGTTGGGTTTGTGGTACTATGTTAACCTTAGAGAATTGACATAATGGGATCATTTATCCGCAGACTCTATATTCCTCTTAAACGATAATCCTGTTTTTTTCCTACTACCATAGTGTCTCCCCAAGAGCTCATCACATAATCTGTACTTTCCACAGCTAATCGGATTTTACCTTTGTTGGGCAGTCAAAATACTTGAACTGAAGGCGTGGCCAACCAAACTCGGCTAGATGACAATCGCGAAAGTTGCTTTGTTGCGGTAATTTAGAAAGCACACACCAATCCAGGAAAGCAAGAAACGGACCTTGGATCCGAGACGATAGTCGCCCTGCACCGGCCAGGACCCGCGCCGGACGTACCGCCCCACCGCCGACACCTGCCGGAGCACGTCGAGCAGCAGGCCGACGGCGTAGTCTGCGACGTCGGTGGAGTACACCTCCCCGGAGTTGACGACGGCGATGCCGCGGCGCGCGCACTCGGCGAGGTCGATGTGGTCGACGCCGGCGCCCGTGCTGACGACGCAGCCGAGGGAGGGGACGGCGTCGAGGAACGAGGCGTCGACGCGCACGGAGCCACCGCCCACAACGACCGCGGCGCGCGGGGGCTCCGGCGCGGACGCGGCCGCGGCGAGGAAGTTCGGGAGGGGCTCGCCGGAGGCGAAGAAGTCCAGGACGCGGAAGTGCTCGCGCAGCGCTGCGGAAAAGGCTGGGTCCGACGGGCGGAAGAGGAGGACGGCCGGGAGATCGCCGCAGGCCGATGCCAATGCCATAGCTGAGAGTGAGACTCGAGAGCTGGGAAAAGCTTCGACCTCAGTCAGTCAGCTGTGTTCACTAACTCGAGAGCTGGGAAAAGCTTCGATCATTGCAATTGTGGAAAGAGTTTACAATTTTTTAGGCAAGGAAGGCAAAAATCGGCTACCTTTAATTAAAAGAAAAAAACAAAAGAAGAATTAAGCTCAAAATTCAATCGGCTACTTTTCAATTTGTTTATCTTGCTTTTTTTCAGAGCTGTTATACTCAGATTATTGTACTTGTCGGATTCTCCCACTTGCTGAAAATTCTTCTGTTACGTTCGTTCCAGAATCCAGAGTTCCCAGCAGATAAGATGTGTCGAACTGTGTGCCGTAGGCCTGTTGGTGACCAACAATCTGTACCATACTTGAATCGTGAGGTTCTTTCCCATCCAGTTGGCTGGAGCTCAGAATATGGAAAGACCTCCATAGTATTTTCGAGACTCCGGAGGCAACATGCAAATTCAGACTGGGCAAAATTAAGTCTGCAAGTTCGGACTGTTTTGCCGGCTCTGCTAAAGTTGCTCTGACGGTTCACAAATTCTGTACATATTATTTGATTGGTTTACATCTTTTTTTTAAATACCAATACATAACCTTTCACTATGGCATTCTACCAACAAGAACACTGAGAGCACAGAGCCAAACTGAAACAAGTTCTGAAACATTTTTTTGCAGCATGACCTCATTATTATTTATAGAAGTTAAGTCACATTCAAAAATGTGGCACTGCTGATATACATAATACATATATAGGAAAAAAGATCAACGACCAAACGAGCCTGAATCCTACTGGTGCCCAACCGGCACTCACTTGGAGATCTTGGCGCTGAGCTCCCGAACCAGTTTCGCGGCGACCATAGCCGTCATCCCATCCACCGTGTCGCGCTGCGGGTTGAACTCCACCACGTCCCCCGCCACAACATCGCCTTGCAGATTCTGGAGGATGTTGAGCACGTCACGGAATGAGAGGCCTCCCGGCTCGATGTGGGAGACACCAGGAGCGAACGCAGGGTCGAGGCAGTCCACGTCGATGGAGACATACACGCCCTTTACACCTTCCCCAAGTTTCTGCCAAAAAATAATAAGCAAACATAGGTTGGTTATCATTTTGGCTAGAAAGCCATCCATAGGACAAAGGAATAAAGGGGGGAAAAAGCAACGTTACTGCATATTTGGTTTGAATTAATATACAAAATGAAATTGCTTCACAGCACATCAATATGAAATGTCCTTGTGATAACAAACAATTGATAAAGAAAGACAAATATGCAGTGATGTGGTTAGGTTAAATCGAGTTACCAGATTCTCGAGCTTCTCTCGATCTCTGGAGAAGGTACGCATCTCATACTGTTCCACACCAAATCTCTTTCCTTGCTCGCGTCCTTCTTTGGTGATTGATCTGAGTCCAACCTGATATCCATCAGAATCAAAGTGAAGACACGCAGGCGGATAGAAACAGATTTGTACACTAGTAAGTAGTAAAAACTGACAAGTAAGCACCAAAAGGATAGTTTTTCCAGGGCATCTCACAAGTCTCTACTCAATGATGGACAGTATAGATAAGTTCTTTCAAAGTTCCAGTGGGTAATAGTTTATGTATCCTTTTAGCCATTATTTTGACCTTGACATAACGGTTGATGCTAAATGCTGATAATATGTTCTTTAACTGATATAATGGATTGCATAACATTATGTTCCGTTTTATCTAATCACTGGTCTATTTAAACTTGGCACAAAAAACTGGACGGAGAACTTCATACAGTAGCCCCATGGTTCACTTGGAATGGAGAACTCACACATGAAAAAATGCAATTACCTGGAGAAGTCTCCTGGCATAACCTCCTTCCATTATTCTTGCAAATGAAGAAGCATGTGAGTAAGTGTTCCCTTCAAAGCAATCATAGATATCTGGATGCGCGTCAAAATGAAGAATGTCAACAGGTCCACCGAGCTTTTCAGACACAGCCCTAACAACTGGATAAGAGATCGAGTGATCGCCTCCTAAAACCAACGGCCGAAGAGGATCCTATACAACAGTGTGCTATAGTCGTTAAATATGTGAATAAGATCTGTCAAAAATATTCTGCTTCAGTAGCTTTCAGCTCTGCTGTAGCAAATTTCTGCTTGCATGAAAATTATTACAAACTTCATGCGATCTTAAATAAGATCCTCAAGTTTTGTTATATAAAGTCCAGAAATGTCTAGGATTTTCTGAAATAAGTTTCTGCATCAATCATTGTGGGATAATATACTTACTTCGTCCATCACGGTTTTGACAGACTCGCTGATTAAATGCATTAATCTGTCATCTTCAACACCACAGTCACGAATCTCTTGTATAGGGACATCACCAACATCTGTAAGCACTCTTGGATCATTTAATTCTTTGCCTGCATACCGCAAAAAGCATGATCTTTTAAAATTGTGTCTTGCACGCAACATAGCTACTAAGCATTTTGATGACCTTAAGTTTTTACCTTCTTCTGTGCTAGAGTTGGTGCTTCCACACCAAATGGCCTCTCTTATGCGGGGAGGAGCAAATGCAGGCCCCTGCAGGAATGATGAGTTGTGCCCGAGTGGTACTCCTAAGAGGGATGCCGAAGCTTTCACACCACCCATAGCACGCAGCAACTCTCCCTGTACCCAAGCATAACTGAAGTCAGGACTGGTAAAACTGCCATAGGTGTTACAAAATCAAAGTGATGTTATATCCTAACATGCAGTAACCTGATCACAAATATGTTACTATATCATTTGTCAGTTGGTAGGAAATACATGATTACAGATACTGTCGTCAAGGGGACTTGGGTTATAATTATATATTTTAACAAATCAAGCATTTGTCAGAATAAGAAGAGGAAAGTTACTCTCTGAATATAACTTTCCGCAAACTCCTTTTCTTCAGGTGTAACATGCATGGTAGATACAGTAGCTACTAGAGAGAAGGGACATCAGTGTAAACTATCAGGGTATTAGATTCCATCTTAATAGAAGGCTTAGTCGAGCCCATGTGCATGTTATCAGCCTTGACCATATCCTACTCCTAGAGTCCTAGCCCATGTTTCAATAATCAATTGTGTTGAGTCGTCAAGAGAATCGATTGTGACATAAGTTACAAGTAACTCCCCAGAACAGTTTATTATAAGGTACTCCCTCCGTTCCAATTTAATTGACTTGCTATATACCACATGTGGATGTATCTATATATGTAACGTGTCTAGATACATCTACATTTGGTGGATAGCAAGTCAATTAAATTGGAACAGAGGGAGTAGCAGATAGTGATTCCTAGTGGAACAATTTATTACAAGGTAGCAGATGGTGATTCCTAGTGCTGAAAGTGCCACCATCCAAATATCCAATCCATGTACTCTTCAAAGTTCACAGAACCGTAACCTCATCAGCTGATGCAGAATAGAATTAGTAAAAGAAGTTTTAAAAAAAGGGGAAAGGACACAAGTTGATACGATCTGGGCTGACGCAGGGTCTCCTCCCCCTGAACAAAAGACATCTCTTTGTACCTCGTCAGTCAGTCAGTCAGTGGCACGCATGCGATTCGAATCGGATCGAGTGGAACGAAATGGAATACGCAGATAAAGTCGAATTAACGGCACGGTGGTGGCGGCAAACGGAGGGGAAATGAGAGCGAGTGGGAATGGCGACCTTGAGCTTGGCGCGCTCGCGGATGAGGGTGAGGGAGGCGTCGATGACGCGGCTCTGGCCCCGCTGAAGCGCCTCCGTCGAGATCCTGGCCGCACTCAGCCGCTGGATCCACCTTGCGGCGCCCGCCGCCGCCGCCGAGCCGCTCATCGCTGGGCAATGGAGGGATAGGAAGGAGCAAGACGACGAGGAAAGCAAGCGAGCGAAGTGGCATGTGCACTCTGGCCTGTGGGGAAGGAGGAAGAGACGTGACGCAATATAAAAGGTCTAGATTTTTTTTCACAAAGGTTATAAAGTTGTACGGTAATGTAAATACGTAATGTCGTATTTAACTTTTACTCTTTTTTTTTGCGAATAGACTTGTATTACTCAACCATATCAAGAATTACAATCACAGCATGTGTTCATGAAACCCTCTGGACCAGAGGCGAGCCACACAGCCGTATGAGATTTAGTTCTAGCATAATTAGCCATAAAATGGCTACTAATATTCTGGCATCTCTTAATATGAGTAATACAAGTTTGACGAGCCTTCATCAATGTTTTAATCTCCTCAATCGTCGTTGAATAGACAGATCTGTCCAGCTCTTTATTCTCCAGCAAGTTGATTATCTCCACACAGTCCACCTCAATAAGTAATGGATGATTACACCAGTGTAAAGCCAGTGAAATACCTTCGAGAAGAGATTTTAACTCTGCATCTAGCACGTCCCTGCAAGAACTGAGATTCCGACAGGCTGACAAGATAATGTCACCCCTATGATCCCGAAGAACTACACCAGCTCCTGCATCTCCGTTTATGCCGAAAGAACCATCAGTATTAAGCTTATACCAGCCAACGGGAGGGGGCACCCAGTTCAGCAGATTTACTGGAGTGTTTGTCCTGGTAGCATGTCTCTGTTTCTCCTCTGGGTCCAATATGAACTTTCCTTTGACAATGTCCTCAGACGAATGATGCTTGATCTGAATTAAAGATTCCAAATAGCTCATGAGAAATCTCCTAGACGCTTCCAAAGGTGGAGGAGGTTTGTCATGTACAATTTCATTACGGACATGCCAAATGCGCCAAAGTGTGAACAAGACCTTGTTAATCATACCAACTTCTAGGTTGCAAAGTAAATTTAGCAACCATTCTGTTCCAGTGTTTATGATGGACTCTAGGCTAGGCAGCTGCCACTTCTCAGACATATATTCCCAAAGCTGCTTTGCCGAGGGACACCTGATAAAAGGGTGATAATTATCCTCTGTCTCCGTACCACAAACAGGGCATTGATCAGTTGTCTCAAGCGTTCTAGCACACTTATTCCTCCACGTTGGCAATGAATCAGTAACAAGGCGCCAAGCAAAATGCTGTACCTTTGGTGGGACTAGAGATTTCCATATTAGGTTCAAGACTTTACGAGAACCATCAGGAGATGAACTAGAAGATTGGGTTGATGCTCCCCACCTCTCATTCATCGCCAAGGTATAGGCACTACGGACAGTAAAAAGGCCATGCTTAACCGGAGCCCAAGCAAGATGATCAGCATCCAGGCGAGCAGATGGTTTAATTTTCAGGATTTCAGCAATGTCCGCAGGACAGAAATATTGATTCAGAAGATCTGTTCTCCATGCACCAAACTGATCAATTAACTCTGAAACAAAACGAAGACGACATCTCCTTTTAGCTGTAACAGGTCTATAAGAACAAGGTCTAGGGATCCAAGGATCTCTCCAAATACGGACACTCTGACCATTGCCGACTCGCCAAATGAGGCCCTTTTTCAAAAGATCAAGCCCATAAGATATCGCCTGCCACGTAGAGGAAGCATTACCAGTGAAGACAGTATCCTCCAGACTCCCATTAGGATAGTACTTGGCTTTGAGAACCCGAGCACAAAGACTATCAGGCTTCATAATTAACCTCCAGGCCTGACGAGCTAACAGAGCTTGGTTAAACACACGAAAATCCCTAAAGCCAAGGCCACCTTGAGTTTTTGGTCGTTGCATCTTCTCCCAAGCATGCCAATGAGTTTTCCTTCTACCATCCTTTGCTCCCCAATTAAAATTCCTCACAAGCCTTGTTAAATCATCACACACTGAAAATGGTAGCTTGAACACACCCATTATATACGTTGGCAGAGCTTGGGCCACTGCTTTAATAAAAACCTCTCTCCCAGCTTGTGCAAGATTACCATCTCCCCACATTAAAAGCCTTTTGGTCAACTGAGCTTGAAGGTTCTGTAATTTCCCCCTCGACAAACGCCCATCGGGAGTGGGAAGGCCCAAGTACTTTTCCTCAAAAACAGGTGAAGTGACCTCAAGAACTGAACGAATAGCTTCTTGTGCAGCAGCAGCACACGATTCACCGAACAATAAGGAACACTTAGCAGGGTTTATAAGTTGGCCAGTAGAAGAAGCATATGTATCTAGGGCCTTCTTAACAACCACTGCTTGATCCTGTGTCCCTTTAAAGAACAACATCGTATCATCAGCAAACAACAGATGCGAGACACCAGGAGCTCGCCGGCAAACTTTAATTGGAGATATCAAGTTTTCATCAATTCCTTTCTTCAAAAGAGCTGATAGACCATCAGCAACAAAAAGGAATAGGAACGGAGATAACGGGTCACCTTGCCGTAGCCCACGCGACGGTGCAAATGAATCCAAGAGGGTTCCATTGAATTTTACCGAATATCTCACCGATGTTACACACACCATTATCCAGTCAACAAACCGGTGAGAGAAACCCAACTTTTGCATCACCTGCCTCAAAAATGACCAATCAACCCGATCATATGCCTTGGAGAGATCAAGCTTGTAAGCACAGAAACTTTTTGATGGGTCCTTTTCCTGCTTTATATGATGAATACACTCGAAAGCCAATAGAGCATTGTCAGTTATCATCCTTCCAGGGACAAAGGCACTCTGGGATGGAGAGATGATATCATCAAGTAAAGGCCGTAGTCTATTGACCAAACATTTTGAAACTACTTTATAAACCACGTTACAAAGACTGATTGGCCGTACTCGGAAAGTTTAGCAGGGTTAGCAACTTTGGGGATTAAAATTATAGAGGTAGTATTGGCCCCTTCCGGCATAATACCTGTTCTGAAAAATTCCTGAACTGCACCAGTAATCTCTCCTTTTAGAGTACCCCAATGCCGCTGAAAGAATCTTGCTGGAAATCCATCTGGACCCGGCGCCTTCAAAGGCCCAATTTGAAACAAAGCATCTGAAATTTCCTTTTCAGAAAATTCTTCACAAAGTTGCTGGTTTGCTTCATCCGTAATACACCTTTCAAAAAGGTCAACAACTGGTTGTGGATCCAAGTTCTCATCAGCTGTAAAAAGAGTCTGGAAATAGTCATTCACCATGTGATGCAAGGAGGGAACATCATCATGTTCGACCCCAAGATCATCTGTCAATTTTCGGATCTTATTTTTCCTTGCCCTCCAGACAGCTTTACTATGGAAATACTTTGTATTCCTATCCCCTTCTTTCAGCCATGTTAAACGTGACCTTTGAAGCCACAAAGGTTTTTTACCTTAGCCATGAGATTATAGCTAGGGATGAAAATGGAGCATAAACATTCCGACTTTTCCGCGGAAAAAATGAAACATAATATAAATACGGAAGCGCAATCAGAATTTTGTTAAACGGAAACGAAAACGGATTTTTGTGGTGGAAACCGAATGGTGTTTACCGGCGGAACAGACATAGAAATGGAATTTCCGTTTCAGGCTAATATGGGATTTTTGTTTCTGCAAATACGGAATTTTCATTTCTGGCTAATACGGAAAGTCTTGTGCACGCTATTGTCCCCGAACAGTTACACTCGTTTCCTCTCCCGACCGCGGAGACATGTAAGCGACGGGGGAGGTGCTCGATGATGAAGCAAGCACTAGCGGGGCGGACAGAGGCCATCGGTGGTAGAGGAAGAACATGCACTACTGTTGCGCCGGAACTTTGTTTAATTTTACCGAATCGCGATCTGTATGATCAATTTTGGCTGCATGTTAATTTGTACGGTTGCGGCCGATTAATTTAGGGTAACAAAAGTTAGGATTTTGATCACTGAACTGTTTTTGCTAGCAATTTAGAACGATTTGATCCTCAGTTTTAGCATAGTAGTTCACCATGGAGATTTTTCTGCGAAGCTGGGGAGATCCTGATATATTTGGATCAAACAGTGAACTTTTTTTTTTGACAGGGAGTTCGTGTACAAGATCAACAAGAACAAGCACACACACGCACGAACAGAGACAAGATCAAACTCACACGCAGCGGCGGCGGAACCACCGAGCAGGCCTCCGTCTTCAACCACCAGCAGCACGCCGCCGGAGACGAAGAACGCGGCCGCACCTCGCACCAGAGGAGCCAGCTCGAACAACAACGTTGAGATGCCGCAGGATCCATCTGGCGCAAGCACCAGAATCTGGACGATGAAGGAGCATCGGCTTCGAGCTGCCACCACGCCGCCATCGCCGTCTCACGCCGGAGACGGAAACGACAGCACCACCCATTTTCCACCGTAGCCACCGACGAGGAAGAACGATCCGCCTGCAAACTCCCAGAAGAGTTAAGCAAAAGCAACGCCGTCCACCGAAGTGGAGGCGGCCGAACCCCAAAAGCAAGAACCAGCGCCACCACCACGGCCGCCAGCTCGAGGAAGGGCACGCCGCGACTCCGGAGAGCAGCAGCCGCGCCCGCGACGGCAGATCTGCCCTGGGACTCCGCCGGAGCGCCAAGGACAGAGGAGGGAACCGCCGCCGCCAGAAGCCTCTCCGACCACGCCGCCGTCTCCACAGCGTCGCCGGCAGGCCACCCACGCACACCTAGACTATGTACACGGCGGGATCCGTCGATTCCCCGTCCTCCCGCCGCCGGAGCGGCCGCGGAGGGCGAGGAATCGAGCGGATCGCCGCCGGCGAGCTGGTCCGCACGAGAGACGCCCAAAAATCGCCTCTGAACACTGTAGGTGGGGAACGAGAGGGAGGGTCGGGGCGAATGCTTTTTATACCAGTGAACATTTTTTATGAGTTCGACAAGAGTAACTTTAGTTGTGTGTCGGTAGATGACATGCCGACTAACTTGGGCTATACCACTACTGATACAAGGATTAGAGTGTACTAGAAGGAGAAGACGCGTGTTGCCGCGTCCGCTCTAATATAACCGATGATATAATCATATAACTGGTGATAGATAGATAAATAAATTTTTAGTGAAACATTTAAAAAATAAGGTACCACTGGCTCACTCTTGCAAAACGGTCACCCAGACATCTTCACATAAATAGATAAGTAGAGAAGGGAACACAATTACAATTATGTCAGCCGTAACAAGTTTAGTAGTACACCGTTCAACAGAGAGAACATGACTCCATATAAAAAAACCTTAAATTCTAAAACCTTAAATTCTTCACATACTCAGTTAAACGATTAGGATACGATCACAATTATAAAATGTCATCAAAATTAATTTGCGAACATGGTTCTATAAAGAATTTTGACAAAAACGTATTTGAACAAAGTTCTGATTTTTCTAGACAATTACAATATGATGAAGATTGCACACTCGAGAGATAGATTAGCCAAAATTTTATTAGCAATCAAGATCCTATAATCAAGGTCATTCATTTGATTATAATAAAATCAAAATAGACTTTTCTGACATAACCAATCCTAAATTCAGTAACAGTTGGCGTAATTATGTACTGTCATAACTAAACCAATTGTATCGAGTTAAGTCGGGGACATAGCTGCCCTGTAGATGTGGGGGCTTGACAGAGCCCAGACATGTGTGCGAAGAGACGGGCAAATTTTGCGTCGAAATGCCTGTTTTGGTAGAAAATACGGCTCGAATAAGCGGAGAGCGAGAAACAATATCACGGACACTGGTTGCGCAACATTATGGTGAGTGCTGGCAGTAAAGAAAGGATAAATGTTGTCGGAAAGTGGCAACAGTTCCGAAGTCACCTTATTTCTAAAAAAACGAAACTCCATGTCTAGTTTTTAATATTTTTTTAAAGAAAACAACTACGTGTATGTAAAGTATGCACACTAAAAATTTGTAAAAAATATATATTTTATTTTGGGCTACACAAAAATATAAAAAACTTAGTAGAAAATGGAGCTATTTTTTCTTTTCACTAACACAATTTATTTTCTATATAGTTGGGAATATAATTTTTCACCGGAAGTTTGGATATACGTACAATATATGTGTATATTCAACATATTTTTAAACTCAATTTTAATATTTGGGAGTGGTGAACTATAAAATGAGAGATGAGTGGGGTCTACCTTGGGCTTTTTCACACTTACATTTAATATTTAGAGAGATATATTATAAAGTGAGAGGTGAGTGGGGTCCACCATGAAGTGGTGTCAATACTCTATAGGATAACATGTGGAGCGAGAGCGAGAAACAATATCACGTGGCACTGATTGCGCAATTTTATGGTGAGTGCTGGCGGTAAAGAAAGGATAAAGGTTGTCGGAAAGTGGCAATAGTTCCGAAGTCACCTTATTTCTAAAAAAAACTCCATGTCTAGTTTTTAATATTTTTTAAAGAAAATAACTACGTGTACGTAAAGTATGTACACTAAAAATTTGTAAACAATATATATATTATTTTGGGCTACACAAAAATATACAAAACTTAGTAGAAAATGGAGCTATTTTTTCTTTTCACTAACACAATTTATTTTCTATATAGTTGGGAATATAATTTTTCACCAGAAGTTTGGATATACGTACAATATATGTGTATATATCCAACATATTTTTAAACTCAATTTTAATATTTGGGAGTGGTGAACTATAAAATAAGAGATGAGTGGGGTCTACCTTGGGCTTTTTCACACTTACATTTAATATTTAGAGAGATATATTATAAAGTGAGAGGTGCGTGGGGTCCACCATGAAGTGGTGTCAATACTCTATTGGATAGCATGTGAAGCAAGGAGAGAGCAAGGATTCTAGGGAGCTTAGTACTTAGAGAGACTAGTGCAAGCCAGGTCATGCAGTAGGAGATGGTCTAGTGGCAATAAATTTTGAGAAGCAGCATGTAGACCTGATGAAGAATGCCCCAAAAGTAGAGAATACTCTTCGTTTAAAAAAAAGTAGAGAAGACACTGGAGATTTTACTTGATCATGTTAATTTCTAGAAAAACATAGGTGGGTGATTTTATTCGGTACCCCCACAACAGTTGCCAGCAGTTCTTAGTCCGTCTAAAGCAAGTTAAAAGCAGAAAGGTAAAGAAGTTCAACATCCACAACATTTGTAATAATTCGAAGACGAAATGTTTAGCAAGGACCAAGATGCTTCCAAGTCGTGGTGGTTAATCCTGAGGCCAGGGGCTAATCCTGAGGCCAGGGGCCTTATTAAGTTAAGGTCGGGCACCTAGAGCCTTTTATCAAAAAATAAAAATAATACCTGAGGTAAGTTGATTGCTCCACCACATGTAAGAACAGCAAATGTTTCTTGTCTATTCTGCCTGTTCTTTCTGCAGTTACGGGACTGCTCTTTCATTGCCCTTACCATGGAGGAATTTGCATTGGCATCTCATGTAAAAAATGGTGGGCAAGCGATGCGTCATCTGTTCATAGTGTCAGCGACATGCATGGTGTTCACAGGACAATCAGACAAACACATAGTATCGAGCACTGGTAAGCGCCTAATCAAAGGCGAGTTTACTAGGCAGGCTTCAACAGGCTCAAGCCTGCCCTCTAAAAACTGAAAAATATTTTAGTACTCCCTCCGACCTATATTAATTGTCGCTGAATTAGATGTATCTAGATATGTTTTAGTTGTAGATACATACATTTCAACGAAAATTAATATGGATTGGAGGGAGTACTACTAATATGGTCCAACCCATTAGTTCAACTCCCGGACTCCCGGGCTCCCGGCCCATCTAATATCAACACAACTCGCACGCATCGCACCTGAGCTCACCAAGCCGCAAGCAGCAGCAGTCGACGTCTCGGCAACCAACGGGCAAGCAGCAGCCAGACCCACGCGCGGACGTGCTCACGCTGCCAACCTAGCAGCCGCTGGCGGGGCAGCTGGGCTGGGGCTGGACTGCTGGAGCAGCGGGCCGTCCTGCCAGACTACCGGCGGTGGAGGACGAACCATAGACGCTGCGTACCAGACCTGCGAGGCTAGGCGCATCAGTATAGTGCATATTTGTCCAATTCTCCAGCTATTTTGCTGCCTGTCTATTGTAATTACTATTTTTTTTCCTGTACCGTTGATTTATTTATGTCCAATGCAATTTGTTTCTAGATTTGTAAAAATGAAGAGAAACAATATGCGTATTCATTGCTCTCTTTTTCCCTATGGCAATTGCATCACTTGAGTAAATATTTTTGGCAATGAAGATTATCGAAACAGTTTTGCGCAATAAGGTACCAGATGAATGTCCAAATATTAGCAGTTTAAATTAGGAGATAACGTCTATTTTACTAAAAAGTTCCAAATTTTGGGTCGAAATTTGATATTAAAAAAGGCAAAAATAAATTCAGTAAATACTAAACAACGTGTCCAACAATAATCTTGAAAAGCTTGAACTTATTGCACTATAGGATGAGGAAATAATGGCTATTTTTCTTCAAAAAAAGCCTTCAGTTTACTCGGTGTTAACTTTGAGCCCGCCCTTCATTTTCTTCCTGGACTCGCCGTTGCGCCTAATGAAACTGATTTGACACATCTGGATGCTTTCATCGTCTCTGCCTTTTTTTGTCTGTAATTACAGACTATGTTTCTGAATGCAAAGTAGGGAGTACCCCTGCTATGTTCCTAATAAGGAAAAAGGAAAATGCCGCCACCACTGGTTACTCGGACAAGGAGTAGCACATCTTCTTGTCACGAGGTAACATTCCAAATGTTATATGCTGCACACTGAGTTTGGTATGATCCCTTCTCTTCTTCCACACTCCACCACATCTACTTGGGAAGCACAGGCGTGAGCAGAGGCTTACCATTGAAAAACGCATCCAGGTTCCCGATCATGAGGTCACAAAGGTCGGAGCTAGACTCCGCGGTGAAGATCGCCTCGTGCGCGGTGAGCACTACGTTGTCCATGGCGAAGAACTCAGCCGGCACAGCGGGCTCCTTCTCGAAGACGTCGAGGCCCGAGCCCGCTATCTCCCCTCCCTTCAGAGCCCTGATCAGCGCCGCCTCGTTGATGTTCCCTCCACGGGCAATGTTCACCACCACACCGTCTTTTCCTAGTGCCTCCAGGACCTCCTTGTTGACAATGTGCCGTGTCTGGTTGTTCAGCGCGCACGCGACGATGAGCACGTCGGATTCTGCAGCGGGGGTGATCACGTCGGGGAAATATTTGAAGGAGACGGTATCCTTTGGTCTTCTGGAGTGGTACTGGATGACGCAGCCAAATGCTTTGAGTCGCTTAGCGATCGATGATCCAATGCTCCCCAAACCGATGATGCCTACATGCTTGCCACCAAGCTGGTACAACATTGAAATGAACTTCAAAATTATGTACAGTTCAGATTAAACATGAATATGAAAGAAAAAAAGAACTAATTCGGGGGAAATTGGTTCCGAAATTGAACTAGTGGCTGAATGATGGACACTCTCGCAACGTGGGGTGGTGTTCAGACTCCAGCGTTCGACTTCTACCAACACAAAATACTCTGAACTCTAGTACTCTACTGTGGTTCTCCCTGAACAAAAATTGTTCAGAAGCAATCTACTACATTTCGTTCCAAAAAAGACAAGAATATACCTCACGGCAAGATGTGAGTTCAAATCTTGGCAGTTCGATTGAATAGTTCATAATGATCAAAATCTGTTTTGATTTTCAATTGCTTACACGAGCAATTTTGGACCAAAAAGAGGAAAGAACACCAGCGAGTAACTATCTACAGTAGAGAAAGAAATGACACACATTGGATCCAAGCGGGTAGTCCCCTTGGACCGGCCAAAGCCCGCGCCGGACGTAGCGGTCGGCCGCCGAGACCCGCCGGAGCACGTCGATGAGGAGGCCGACGGCGTGGTCAGCCACGTCGGTGGAGAAGACCTCGCCGGCGCCGGCCACGGCGACGCCCCGGCGCGCGCACTCGGCGAGGTCGACGTGGTCCAGGCCGGCGGCGGTGGTCACGACGCAGCGGAGGTAGGGCGCCGCGTCGAGGAAGGCGGCGTCGACGCGGATGGCGCCGCCGCCCACGACGAGCGCGGCCCGCGGGGGCTCGGGCTCCGCGGCGAGGAAGGCCGGGAGGGGAGCGCCCGCGGCGCAGGAGCAGGACCGAGTGCTTGGCGACGCCGGAAGGAGGAGCCGTCGCGGCGGCGACGGCGGACGCCATCGGGAGTTGAACCCTCCTGATCAGAACTGAACTCGTGTCGAGTACCGGTAGCTTGGCCGCTGGACCCACCTGACCTGAACCGAACATGGAGGATGCTCGTAATTTCTGTTGTCCAACTGAACAGATTCATTCCTTTTGGCCGGCGACGAAGGTAAAGACATGATCGAGTCTTGTCCTTTGTGAGTTGAGTGAATTGAAGTGATTCATTCTTGTGGCCGGCGACGAAGATAAATCTCTCCAGTGATCGAGTGTTGTCTTTTTCACTCGTGTAGTTCAAGTCGGTGCCAAACTGATTGTCTTCTCGTACATCCAGGGCCAGCTACATCCTCTGTGGTGTCTATGTCACTTGTCAGTTTTGACAATTTATTTTTATTTACACGCAGTGGATTTGTGTCTTTGGATCTTCTCCAACTTCCTTCCATTCACACTAATCACCTTCCTATATTGACGTTAATAACAATATGGTAAAATCATGTGTACCTAATTATTAGGTCCAAATTTAGAGCATCTCCAACGACGCGTCCAACTCGGCTCCCAATAGGCGTTTTGGGCACGCTGGCACGAAACTGTCCCCCAGCGGCGCGTCCAATAGAGAAAAAGTTGCCGGCACCCCCCAATACAGCGTCCGGCAGCCCCGCTTCACACCCAGCTTCTAGGGACGTAACCGGGCGTGCCGGCAACATGCGCCTCATCCAATCATGACGGGTGGGGGCGACGCGTCAGCGACTCAACAGTCGGAGCGGATTTATTGTGGCGGATATGCCTGTTTTAGCGACGCAGCGGTTCCCCTGGCGGGCGCAGACGACGCGACGCGTCGAGCGCAGCACTGGAAGGTCAGGCGGTGGCGTGCACGCGTCGTAAGCGTCAATGCGCGTGGCAGTCGTACCAGTGGTGGCGTTAATGCGGCGACCGGCCTCCTCCGCTCCCCACTGGCTTTAAAACGACGCCCGGCGCGCCTCTCCTCTCCACACAACACTTATCAACTCACCTCTCCCATAGAAACGCTAGCCACCATGCCAGGCAGCCGCAAGCCACGACCGAAGCAGAGAGCCGAGGAGGTTTGTTAAATGTCCTTCAAATTCAATAAAATATCGCCGGTTCGTTCATATTCAAGTCTTTTTTTTTGTGAAATACCTATTAGGAGCGACCGGTGGAGCGCGACGCTCCCAATAGGCAAGCGTTCCCAATAGCGCCTATCCGGCAACTTTGCCGGGCGCTCTATTGGGCGCGCCGGTGGAGATGCTCTTAGCTTTCACACAGACCACAAAATTTCAATTGTACCGAAAAATGCAACCGCACAAAAATGGATTGGAAATGCAAAAAAAAAAAATTTGTGCATCGGTATGAAAAGATTGCCATTGCACAAAAAAGGGGTGCAGTTGTAAAGATGACCAACTAGTGCTATATATACTAATAAAAACAAATCAAAAGTCGAAAAAGATAGTACGGAGTATAAAACTAGATAATCGAAGTTGTTTCACATATTAAAACAAGTTGTGTCTAGAGTAAGCTTGCAAGCTCGGTGTTTTTTTTTTCGAAAAGGGGGAGCCCAGCCTCTGCATCGAATAGATGCATACGGCTTTTATTTCATTTATTCAACAAAAGTTGGCTAATAAGCCTTACAACAAACGAACACACAAGTTGAAGCCACCAAAACAGTGAAACACCACAACTAGCACAACCGAAAGAGTAAAACGGGGCCTTGTGCCTCGACCACTACTATCGCCGGCTCCCTGGTCAACTTCAGAGGTAGTGCCTTGTGCACACGTTTCCGAAAGTCGCCTCCACCATCTTCCGCTAACCCAATTTCAACATGTCGATCGAAGTGAAGGCTCTCGCCAAGCTGAAGTCGATGCCACCATGGCACCAGACTGCGCCTCCACCCTGCACGAGTCCACCATGTCCCGGCCGTCGTTGAGTCCCCGCTGCACCATGCCGCCGTGACCCATCGTCGTTGTCGTGGTAGATGAAACTCCGCTCCACCAGCTGACCCCTCCAGACATCCCGTGTTCCATGACTATGCCCCCAAGAGGGAGTGCGACACCGAGGGTGCCGCCATAGTCCGATCTGGTTTATCCAGATCTAGGGTTTCCCCCGGAACTCTTTGAGACGGCCGATTCGCGGCAACGACACCTTCAACAAGATAACGACACCCACGGGTGCCGCTGCCGTCGGCTCGGACGAGCCCGGCTTACACCGGCCGACCTTAACATCTCTGACGGGCCACAGCCATGGCCGAGCCGTCGAAGACAGAGGTCATCGCGCCGTCCCGCTGATCTGCCTGGAGAAGCCCTCCACGAGCTGCAGGCCACTCCGGAACAAAGGTAGCGCCGGAGCCGACCCCAGCAGCGACGCGCCTGATGGGTTGCCGCCGCCGCCTGCAGCCGCGGGCTAGCCTCGCCGCGACCGGGTCGCAGCGCGAGATTGGAAGACGAGGGGCGCCGCCGCCGAGTTCCAGTTCGTCGCTGTCGCCGCGCCGAGGATCCCCGCCGCCGCCGCGCGCCACGGGCCTTTACCCGGGGACGCCTTCGGCGGCGGCGAGTGGAAGGGGAGGGAGTGCGGAGGGCTGCGCGCGCCGGCGTGGGCGCCCCGGTGCGGCCCAGGCGCGGCCGCACGGGAGCGGAGGCGGAGGTCGGTGAGAGGAGGAGTGGTTGGCGGCGAGGTACGGTGTTGGCGGCTAGGGTTCGGTGTTGGCGGCGAGGTACGGTGTCGGCTAGATATCTTTTTGAGTTACTCCTATAAATGAATGATAGATGGTGCAAGCTCGGTGTAGCTGAGATAGTCAGGAAATATGTGGCCATTACACGGATGCGAAAATGGCTGGATGCTTATCAATGATTTCTTGTCTGATGTCGATTTCCAATAATCGTTTGTGGAGAACTAGGTAGTACCAGACGCGTTAGGGCATCTTCTGCCGTTCGGCCGCCCCAGAGCTTCCTTCGTTGCCTTTTTGACTTTGCGTCGGCGCAAACTTAGGCCTGAGGGGTGAAGTTTCATGTCGTTTTGGCTTCCAAACTGAACACAAACCAACATAATTTGAAAGTTCAGTTTTCCGCCCTAAAAAACAGCCCGAGTTCGGCGATCAAAACAGTCACCATTGGGCGATCATACAAAAAAATCACAATTCGGCGATCGAATCAAGCCGTAGTCCGGCGATCTAGTGAAAACAGCCACATTCGGTGTGCTGATGCGCAGATCAGATGGTCACCGGCGACACCTCGGCATCATCCTCCAGGTCGATGGGCGTGGTCGTCGGAGTAGGGGCAGAGCTCGGGGTGGCCGTAGGTGCGCGCCGTGCTCGCAGGCGCCGTGGCCGTGGCCGAGCTCTTGTCAGCTGGAGTGGCGGGACTCGGATCGGCTGAAGACGTGGAGCTCGGAGTGGCCGAAGTGGTAGAGCTCGGCGGAGGTGTCGGGTTCACCGGAGCAATCTGGCTGAGGATCGCATGCCGCCCCGCCATGAACCACGTCCTGACCTGAGGGTCCATCGTAGTCGGGTCGCCTCCCATCAGGAAAGCCAGGTCAGTGTTCCTATTCTTCACCGCGCTGGTGGTCTTGAGGAGGTCGAGCTTGATGTCTTGCTTGGCCATGATCGCCGTCCACCTCGCTTTCCGCCTTCTCCTCTCTCTTGGCGGCGTGGTTTTGGGCGTTGGTGATGCACGTCTCGATCGACGCTTGCAGCTTCGCCGCACTTGGCGCCGAGTCTCTCACCGCCTTGGCTTTCTTGTGGCCGTCAGGGCGCCCATATGCCGCTCCAGCTACTGGCGCGTCCGGAACATACTCCTTGGCCTTGCTGATAGAAAGACGAACTTGCGCCCACTTGTCGCACCCCTCAATCCTTGTGTAGACGTGGAGGAATTTGAAGTCGGCCTTCTCGTCCTCGCGGAATGCCTCGAACATGCGCACCATCTACATGGTCAAACCATGGCCGTAATGAGCAAACCGGCAACGAAAAAGGGAAGGAGAAGGCAAAATGAGCTCACCTCCATCTCGTAGTTGGAGCATCTCTTCGGCCGATTCTGGACTTCCTCTTGAATGCCATGCCATTTGTTGCAAGCATGCTGGATGACCGCCTAATAGTTGGCCATGGCCTTCTCGCCGCGCTCGGTGGCGATCATGGAGTACTCGGGATCAACGATCCGGTGCTCATCGTATGAAGTTTTGACCCTCTTCCAATAGTTATCCATGTTTTTATTGGCGCCGACGATTGGGTCCAAGCTCACCATCTTCAATGCTTCGACGAGGAGCACATCTTCCTTGGCGCTACACTTGATGTGAGGCTCGGCGGGAGGCTTCGGTACCTTTGGGTACTTTTTCTTCACCTTGGCCTTGGCTTTTGTCGGTGCTGCTCTTTCGCCGACGCTCGCCTCCGCCGGCTCGACCTCGCCTGCTGTGATGAATCCTCGCCGCCTTGTGAGTAGAATCCCGGGGTTGCCGCCGAAGCAATGGAGCCAGTGGTGATGAGCTCGTCCATGAAGGCGTCGCAATGCATTCCGCCGAACATGGTGCGGGCGTCGTGGTTCGGGGCGAAAGGGAGGGTGCGGCGAAGCGAGGGCGAGCTCAAGTAGCCCGGCGAGCCTGCGTACAGTGGATACGGAGGCGCGCAGTGCGAAAATGTGACGTTGGGGTTGAAGCCACCGTGCGGGTCGTTGCCGGCGTACCCTGGGAGTAGTGGGGAGACGCGCTCCAGCGTAACGACGGTGATGGCGAGAAGCCCGTCGACGAGTATCCTGTCGGCGAGGCGACGCTGGCTTGGCTGCCCCATCCGACGAAATGAGGATGAGGCGGGAGGCCGACCCTGATCTTGGCCGGCACAGCCGGCGCCTCCACCTCCATCTCTCCCTCCTCTACCTCATCCTCTTCTTCTTCCTCCTCCTCTTCTTTGCCGCCACCCTCGGCCAGGCGCTTGGCCCACAACACCTTCTCCCTCGCCCGGCGGTGCGTGTTCTCGGTCTTCCGGCGCTCCACGTCTGTCGTCCACCTGACGTTGGTCCAGCCCGGCGGCCTCTGCATCGGCGACCTCGGCTTCCTCTTCTTCTTCTCCTTCACAACGATGGCGGAGGCGGAGGATGCCACGGCGGCGGCGGCGTTGCGGGGGCCGGTGAATTTCTTGGGCGGCATGGCGGCTAGATCTGGGGGAAAATGGCGGGAGCCGCGGATGGGGAGGGGATATGTGGGGCGAAATGGAGGGAAAAGGCGAAAAAACGGAGGAAAATCGCCTTCCCTCGCCGACATGGCTGCCACGTCGCCTTTTGCCCCCCCCCCCCCCCAGGAGAAACCCAGCGCGCTGGGTACGGCTTGGGTGCGGCGGCGCTAAAAACGGCTCTAAACGAGGTTTTGGGGGTGCCGGGGGGGGGGGGGGACTGGGAGAATTTCCTTCGCGCCGGCGCTAAAAAAGCCTCCTGGGGGAGCTGGGGATGGCTGGAGATGCCCTTAGTATCTACTGATTGATCCTACCATGCTTTCTTCCCCCCCCCCCCCCCCCCCGCTCCCCACCCACCGACTGAGTGATTGCTGCGATCCCAACGTCGCCCACAGACGGGATGCCGCTCTTCCAGAGTTCGCCGCCGCGCTCGCTAGCGCTTCCATTAATCTAACGTACTTATTGTAAATATTTCAACTAAAATTCATTACAAATATTTTACCCATTACTCTGACTTGTCAGGGCTTTTCTTTCATTTTATCCTACGTTTCAACCTAACAAAATACGTACATCAGCTAACCAGGTGGAGATACACCCATGTGGTGTAGCTAGCCATCTAGCCGGACCTATTTAAAACTTTTGAGGCGATTTTCATAGAACTGGCCAAATTTGACACTATTTCTATTTGACATACTTTTGGTATGCCCTAATGGTTGTATGTCCTAGTTGTTTGACCGAATTCCAGCCTATGAAAATAACAAAATTGGTTAAATAATCTTTCAATGCCACATCTAATTGCTAAAATATTTTTGAAATAGTATAAAAACCAGCACGATAGGGGGTTAAAATGTAATTTCCCGTTGTCGAGTACATACATCAAGTGGAGAAAATACAAAATAGCAAGGAAAATTAGGCAACAATCTAGTCAGAAAAATTCCAATTGTTTTTCGATATGCACTTTGTTCATACCCCAAACGTCTCCGTAATATCCTACTATTATTCCAATCGAAATAAATGTAAGAGGTGCATAATTTGATTCAACAAAATGCACAACTATAAATTATCTTATAAATACTTAATATGTCCTTGTATGAACTTTAAAAATATTCGGTACATATATAATACAACTTCTCGTCGTCTGCTTAAACATGTAATTGTCCCTACTTAGGAGAAATAACCTTTAATTAAGCAAATAAAATCTATAATGTCAACTAATTGCTAGTACTAGTTTTCATCTCTTAGTTATTCTATAAATTATAGAATTTAGGGTATCCTTGTTTTACAAGAAAACCAGAGTAAAAACATACAAAAAATCCTATGGTAGAAGTGCTGGTTGGTACTAATGAATGATATGAAAAATGGACGAAACCATCCTTAATGTGATCTCCATTTTTAAGGAAAACAATAGTCTTTCCATTAGCTTCTTGTAAAAATTCCTACGTATGAACAACGAAATCAATGTCTTTAGTGGCATAATAACTTCTTAATAGTAACTTACCGTGGTTTGAGTTTGTTTTGACCGCGTTTATTGGAAATCTCGTTCTCCCCGCAAGTTTGAAACATTCCCATATTTTTTAGTACTCTATTTAACATATACATTCTTATAATACTCGTTTTTTACGTGCTAGTACGACCTCTAAAATTTATTGTTGAATGTGTGAAAGTCACGCTGGCACTCCACTCTTTCTTTGGAATGAAATCACTATTTTCGTTAGCTGCATGATAAAAATTCCAAAGAAATTTGTATTTGGGTTACGTATCGTCATTTTGTTATTTGTCAACGAAGAATGGTTGGCACTCGGTTGTGACCACCAACCGTGTATTTGTTGCGGCGATGAGACACACCTTTCCCCTATGTTTGAGGAAGGCATCGAATATTTGTTGTCAGAATAATAATAATGCCACTCCACAATACTTGCCTTCTTGAAATCGTGGAGAATTATTTCTTGGGAGCAGAATCAATTTTTCGTTCGTTGCACGATGAACCCGTAAGAAATCGGGCACTTTTGTTGTTTTGCAAATCAACTACGATGTTGTGTTTGTCTTAGATAATCAGGGGCGTATCCAGTCGGGGTTTCATGTCAACCCCTAAAAATATATGGAAATTTATTTATAGTTACTAATATTTGGATTAATTCTTGCTAAATGCTAGTACTAGTATTTTGACTAATTGTTGCTATATGCTAAATATTATCTAGAAGTTTTTAATCTTGACGCACCCACCAATTTTATCCTATACTAGTTGGATGCCCGTGCGTTGCCACGTCTCATCTTTTAATACAGCTCGTGAATATTCATGCGTGATCTTGCATTACCACTGGACATAAACAAATAGGCATTTGTTAAAACAACAATCTATTTTCGTCATAAAAAGATCAACATATTTCAAAAATATATCCCAACTAAAAGACGAGGTGTTTTCTTCCTTCATCTAAATAGCTGAGGGTGTAGTAAGAAAAACATGTCTTCTTTCCCCATGGTGTCTCATCGGGATCGTGACCATCTCGTACAACTTCGTGTACAAGTCACTGTTAATTCCACTGAAGTAACTAAAATATGACATTTCTCCTAGTCAATTAAGAAAGCATGTTATCAGATTCTTTCTTAACAACACTCCTAGAGGACATGAAGAGTTAAACCGAAGCATGAAAAAAGAAGCAGCACAAAATCAATTAGCTTTTGACAATCTACAGTTGAGCAATGGTCCCATTAGACAAATAAATTATAATAATTGAAAAAATATGCTGAACAAATATTGGTTGAACGGACATGAGAAATTTCTAGTACATCAAATCGGTTCATTGAAACATCTAACATATCTGCTTTGACTACAAACATCCATACACATCAGTGTACAGTGTACTGTAAGCTATCGTTGTGGTATAAGAAATAAAAACAGTTGCAGACCTGAATCACCCGATGGATGCTTGGGATCCCCTTATACTCCTCGTTGCCAAGCACGTACTAAAGCAACTGCTCCCTTTCAATCATCTTGAGAGGTTCCTATTCGGTGTCAAAGTGATAGTCCTTCCCGTAACTTCACTGGCCGAATTGCCCCGCTGGTTTCAGTTGCAGTAATGAAAAATCAGTTCCTCTCTTCTTGTAGACTCTGTATCAAACATAATCACCTTAATGCATACATCCTAGCCGACAGCACTCGGAACTCAAGCGGATCTGCGGAGGCGCCAGAGTTGGAGGTGAGCGTTGTGCACAGCGCCGTCTCCAACCCCCGGAGCTGCTGATCCTACAATGGCACATCACACCACCAACACATGCACCTCGGTAAGCATTAGATGGAGGGGAGAGAACCAGTCAGGCAAGGCTCTGAGTCTGAGAAGAGGACGACCTGGGCACGGCGGTGCCGCTTTGCCCTCGTAAAATGGCGACGAGAGCAGGACCGGGGGCACAGCCTCTCACTGCGACATCGACAGGTAGGGTGCATACCCGATGTCGACGAGGGGAAGGCGCCGCCGTTTTATTCGCCGGAGATGCGCCGGCCTTGCCCTTGGCGGAGTGAGCGCTGAGAACAGGGGAATCGTGTGTTGGCTACAGGATGGGGAGTGGTTTCCCAAGTTCCATCTAGAGCATGATGGTGACCAACCGTTCCTGTGTCGTGCTTTTTCTTCCCGGCCGATTCTTTCCACGATTTTTTCCGTGCGGCAGGATCGTGGGAAAGGACGGATGCACGGTTTCGTTACGGCGATTTTTTTTCGTGCGGGATGCGAGGCGGGGGAGCGGACGACGAACGACCATCACCACCGAGAGCGCTTTAATATAGTAGAGATCCGCCACTGTAGATAATGGTTGGCAGTCGGTAGTCACCACCGACCGTGCTTATCAGTTGTCACTCCAAAGCTGCTACTGATTTCATTCCATCCCCCGCCGAGCGATCGCTGCGATCCCGATGGAGACCACGCCGTCGTCGCCTGCCGTCGAGGGGCCGCTGGTGATCCTGGCGCAGCCGCTATTCCCGGAGTTGGCCGCCGCACTCGCCGACCGCTACCGGTTCGTTCTCGCCGCGGACACCGACGCGGCGGTTGCGGCAGAGGCGAGGGTGCTGCTCGTGCCGGGCCTCGAGCCGGTCACGGCCCAGCATCTGGGCAGGCTCCCCGCGTTGGAGCTCGTGTTGGGCACCTCCGTCGGCGTCGACCACGTGGACCTCGACGTCTGCCGGCGCCGCGGGATCGCCGTCACCAACGCCGGCGCCGCGTTCGCGGTCGACTCGGCCGACTACGCCGTCGGGCTCGTCATCTCCGTGCTCCGACGGGTGGCCGCCGCCGATGCGTACGTCCGGCGCGGCAGGTGGGCGGCAGACGGCGACTACCCTCTCGCCACCAAGGTCAGTACTTCTTGGCCGCTAGTGCGCTGGACAACTCTGTTTTGCGTACGTCTACCCTTCACATAGGCTCATAGCTCAGTACCTGTCAAAGTCGCCGCTTGAGACGATGCCGCCTGCGCCGGCGCGACTAGAATTAGTTCATCGCCATCGCTGCGATAATGCAATTGCACCGCGTCGATGATCCGTTCTTGATTCTATCTTGCATGGCGCTCGCAAAATGCACTTAAACAACACGAAGAAGAAGAGAGATTTGACCGGAGTCTTGTGCCATGGCAGGTGAGCGGCAAGCGGGTGGGGATCGTGGGCCTCGGTAACATCGGTTCCCGCGTCGCGCGTCGCCTCGCCGCCTTCGGCTGCGAAGTCTCTTATCACTCGAGGTCGCCTAAGCCTTCATCGCCGTACGCGTTCGTCCCTGCGCTGCGCGACCTTGCCGCCGGCAGCGACGTGCTGGTGCTCTCCTGCGCGCTGACGGAGCAGACGAAACGCATGGTGAACCGGAAGGTGATGGAGGCGCTGGGGAAGGACGGCGTGCTGGTCAACGTCGGCCGGGGCCTGGTAGACGAGCCGGAGCTAGTGAGGTGCCTGCGGGAGGGCGTCCTGGGCGGCGCGGGGCTGGACGTGTACGAGAACGAGCCGGCCGTGCCGCCGGAGCTGTTCGGCATGGACAACGTCGTGCTGTCGGACCACCGGGCCGTGATCACGCCGGAGTCCATACGCGGCGTGCTCGAGGTCGTCGCCGCCAACCTCGACGCCTTCTTTGCAGGGAGGCCGCTGGCCAGCCCTGTGCAGCTCTGAGGCAAGAACGGCGTCATTGATTCGGTGAAGTTGATCTGCGGTTGTGATTTGTTATGATCTGAACTCTGAAGAAATTGCATCATGCAGTGCTTATGACTTGATTCGCCAAGAACATGAAGTTCCTTTATATGCGATGATGGATTGGTCTCGCAAGAAATTGCAGAAGTAGATCCTTTTGAAACACGGTTTACTCGAACGAACATGTCTGCTCACTGTTCCGAGCTAAAAAAAACACCGTTTCTTGTTCCACCGCCAACGCTTTTTGTATTTGTCCCTCATGAAATCAATAAATGAAAAACTCTGCAACTGCAAGGATATCACTTTTGCTAGCTCTCGGTTAGCCGATTAGAGGTTGATCGATCCCCGCAGTGACAAATCAAGAGAGGAGGAGAGAGCTCCTCGCCGACGACGGTGATGATGCGGCTGGCCGTGGCAGCGATGGTGCGAGCGAGACCGAGTCCCCGCCGAAAACTGTGGAAGCGAGCAAACAACTTAGCTAAGGGGATTTAGAGGAATGGATCGATCAAGACCTACCTTATTTCTCCGTCAACCGAGTTCTAGAAGTCCCAAAGCTGCCACAGTTGTGAAAAGAACACAAAATTTCAGGATGTGTACAGGAATAAATACCAAACAATTTCTTGCGGTCTTTGCAAAACCACGGCGTGTTTAGTGATTGCAGTATTTAGTTATTTACCAATGTTTATGTTTTCTCATTTTGCATTTTGTGCCCGCTTATTGAATGATCGAATGTTTCTTCTATGAACTGTAACTTTGATAATTTTTCATATAACTATGCAAATACCGAACTTTTCTTAATCTTTTATTGAGCACACATAAGTTTCTTCTATGAACTATGCATGTAACTTCGATAAATTTTTCTCGGAGACCAAAATCCGATAAATATTGAAACTGCATGAACTATGATATGGTATGCCCCTCGAACATTACCGCATCAAGCTAAAAAAATGTTCAACTCCTTCAATTACACCAATTGGTCCTATGAGAAGAAGTAGAGCAATATCACTACAAGTCGAGGTGATTACATTCGTAAATTTGTGTGATATTTCTTTTTTTAATTAAGTGTGTTTTATGCGATGACCAAAATGTCACATCGGTAACATATTAGATTAGAATTTGGCGAAGCCACATAAAAATGGCAGATCAGGTGTTGGCCTCGTCGGAAGAAAAACTTTGATGTCAAGACTCCCATGAAGGAGCCGACTTAGCAATATCTTGTTGTCAAGATGTATGTCGGCTGCTCTCGTTTCTCAATGACAGACACCTATGTAGGTAAATTATTATTTTAATTTCTTAAATTCAGTTTCTTTATATTTTAGCATATTGTCTTACAACTGTATTTTTTTTACTATATAGGTTTGAGAGGTTCTACATTGTTCAGATGAGATGAGTCTGGTAGACTGCCACCTGCAAAATAAATCTGTAATTCATTATGCTGTTTTACATGAAAGGCTTAGTGACATATTGGTCTATGGTATGAATTAAATCCGTACTGTTTTATTCCTTGTATTGTGTAACATTGTGATGGAAATATAATGGTGACATTATTGTGTGATATGAATGAAACATATTACCGTTTTAGTGCTTGTGTTGTGTCATTGTGAGACATTTTAATCACTGCAAAATATATATTCTAAATAGATGAGTTAATATCTATTTCTGCTATAAGCAACCGAAAAAAGCTCAGTGCAGACAGTGAAACCAAAAAACAGTAACCGATGAGCCTCACCTTAAGAAAACAAAAAAAATGTTGAAGACCGTTGCCAATAGAGGGGCTCATCAGTAACAGTTAATACCTTCGTCGTAAAAGAGGTATTCACATCAGAGAGATGTCTCGGGTAATGTAAACTTTTTCTGTTGCCGAAGAGGGTTTGGACCCGTGTCAATAGTGGAGAAGGTAAAATCCCGACCGTGATTTTGTCCCATAGCTGTCGGAACAGAGGTGGGGAAGAAGAAGAAGACGAGGAGTGGGAGAAGCACTGCCGTCGTCCGCCGGGGGGGGGGGGGGGGGGGAGGGAGGGAGAGCGCCATCGCCACTACCACCTCCATCTCCCCCCCCCCCCCACAACCTCCACGGGCCAAAACCGCCGCCCAAATCTCCTGCCGCCGGCGCGCTGCCGTGACGCCTTGCCGGCGCACCCCGACCCAATCTCCCCTCCACTAACCCGTCGCATCCCGGACCATTCGGCTCTCTAATCCTGTTTTTTTTTCTTATTCTATGTTTTCTAAATCCTACGAACCAAGGAAGGCCTGTGTCTTAAAAAGATGTTGGAGTGGATATATGAATTTTCATAGGATTAAAGCATAGGAATCGAATCATAATAATTTTGGCATCACAATTCGTCTAATCCAAAGGCAATCCATATAATTTTTTCCTATGAATCCTAATCTTTCAAAAATCCCGTGAAATTCCTATAATCAAAAAGAGGACCTTATTAGTCAAGAAACTGGGTGCAACAAACTCTGCCGAACACTCAATTCACTTTTCCATAAATCCATTCACGCAGCTCGAGTGAACAAAGGCGACCGCCCCGGATCCCGGCTTGTACATAGCGTAGGTAGGGTCCCGCCGGCGGCGTCGTGGGGGTGGCGATGGTGTCGGTGGCTAGGTGGGGGTCGGCGCGCTTCCTCTCCTGCGGCGGCGCTCCATGGAGCTCTGCTGCGGCGCGGGCGACTTTTGGTGGCCGTGGATCTTCGGATGCATCGGCTCTCTCTGGTTCTTCTTCCTCTGTACAGGCCGGCGAGGACGAAGACAGAAGCGTGGGAGTTTGAAGACGGGAGGCTCTCCTCCGGTGGGCTTGGCGGGTTCTGCGGAAGAAGGGCGGCGTCCTCGTGCTCGTCTCCGGTGGGAGACGGCGAGGGCGGGTTGGCGACGGCTCGGTGCCGAGGTTCGTTTACCGAGCAGATTCCGGCGCCTGCATCGGATGGTTTATGCGGCTCTTCAACAAGGTTGGCTGGGCCGTTGGCTTCGGCGTGTGGTGACCTCGCCTTCTTCCTCCTCGGCGGCGTGCTGCTGATGATCGGAAGAGGCGTGCGGTGCGGTGGTTCCAGGCTTCGTCGGGCGGGGAGCTTGTTCCTGTCTTTGTACGCGTGTGTGCGTTTGTATTCGCTAATTTTTTTAATAATACATTTTTTAATTAAATTTGAAAAATATTACGTAAAATGGCGAAATTCCAAAAATAATACACCTTCGGCCAGGGATGGGCCGATAAGTTCCTGTCGGCCAGGGCTGGGCCGAAAAGACCTCGTCGGCTCTGCCTTAGCCGATTGCTTTGCATGGCGGACCAGGCCTGCGGCCGACAGGCCTTTCTGCGTCACGTGGCCACTAATTGGCCAGGTCTCCGCCGACGAGCCTCTAATCGGCCCAAGCCTGGCCGACAGGGCGCAGAATAAGGATCGGGTGAGGCTTCTTCTTCCTCGCGTGCTCTCTCTTCCTTTCTTCTTCATTTCTTCTTCCAGCAGCTCCCTGCGCGCCGATCTGTCCATCCAGCCAGCAAATCTTCCTGCATATAGTGTTAGAGAGTTAAGACAACTTAGATATACATATGGGTTAGGTTTTGTGCAATTTCGTGTTGTTTGGTTAGAGCAATGGTGTAGTTTAGGTGGAGGTTAGTGTAGGGTGGTGGTGGTGCAGCGTGGTGGTGGTGCAGCGGTGGTGGTGACGGTGGTTGTCCATTGAATCGGCACGCTTCAAGGGTATGAATTTTTTTGGCTAATTAGGATTTACTGTTAATTATGTACGCATTAGTGTTAAGGTGGTAGTGTGATATTGATATTGCTAGGTATTTATTGGGCTACTAATATTAAGTACATAGATGTTGCCGGTTATAACAGTAAATTGGTGTCACATTAGTGTGCAACCTTCAATTAGTGTGGATCAATGTTTTTAAATTAGAGTATGTTCTTATCTGTCATAAGTGTGGATCAGTGTATTAAATTTAGAGTTTGATTTCATCTGTAATTAGTCTGTAATTTAGTCTTTTAATTTAGCTGCGCGAAGATATGGAACAAGTATAGTTGATCAGTCCAGATGTGGATCAAAACCATCGCGCAAAGATATTACAGGAGCGTAGCCTCGAGCCTCTAATAACTCGAGGACCGAGGGAATATTGGCAGATACACCCTGCTTGGGAGGAGGGGTACATGCCTAATTGATTTTTGCGTGTGATATATTATCTGCATTAATTTTCTTGTTCGCTACGTATATATGATTACAAATTTATATTTGTTTACTGAACATGCAGGTTGAAGTGGGCTGGACTTTTACCTTTCGCGCGTCTAGTAGAGGCCACTGCTGACTCTTCATGCATGGTGATAGACAACTGTCTTCTCACATGCTTAGTGGACAGATGGAGGCCCGAGACTCACATGTTTCACTTTCGATGGGGTGAGATGGCTCCTACTCTCGAGGATGTATCTTTCTTGCTTGGGCTGCCGTTGGCGGGTCAGCCCATAGGGCCGTTGCAGGCCCCAGAAAATTGGGAGCACGAGATGTCACTTCGCTTTCAGGGTATAAACCCCAATGCTGGAGTGTTTATGTCAGAAAATCATGGACCTAAGCTTGGATGGTTACTGGATTTTCAGGTACGCACTGTTTTATTTACATGCATCAATTTATATACAGAATGCAATGTTTCACATGCATCGTTTCATTTCACTGACAGAATTTATTTTGAAATGTACAGATACATAAGTTTCCTGCTGACATTCCGCTGAATGCTACACAAATCACTAGGAGCCTTGAAGCATATATCTTGTGGCTTATGGGGAAGGTGATGTTCACGGAGAACCATGTCACCACTATTAGCAAGAGGTACATCCCTATTGCTTTCGAGATCGCGAGTGCTACTGCGCCAGAACACATTACACATAGGAGTTGGGGATCAGCTGTATTAGCGGCTACTTATCGAGCTATGTGCAACGGGTGCCATCTACTGTCGGATACAGCATCCATACTTGGATGTCCCTTGTTGTTGCAGATTTGGTCATGGGAGAGGTTCCCAATTGGACGACCAGACGTGCGTGCACACGAGGCTTTTCCAGTGGATGCGTTTTTTGATACTGATCACATAGACATGCCTACTTTTGGTTTTATCTGGACACGTCGTCAGGTATGTCTAATCTACGTATTTATCACAATTGTTACATTTTTGCCGACTTGCACTAACTTTTGTGTCGTGCAGAGGCGCTTTGCTCATTCGCAGATGATGAACTGCTACCAGCCATTCAACGAGCAGTTCGATATTCTGAGTTCGGAAGCGGTAATATGGCGACCGTACACGCAAGCAAAAAGGAGGCTATATACCCGGGTGGTATCTCTGACCTGTGCATGAGAGATCGCGCGTACTGGATGACAAAATCAAAAATTGTCTTTGATATCTGCGTGGAGGAGATGGCCCAGCATCGGGTTATGAGGCAATTTGGTCTACGACAACAGGCACTTCCTCTGTCGACAGAGGAACATGTCCCACCTATCATCCACGGGTATGTTTAATTACGCATTGTTTATTTACGCATTATTCAATTACGCATCCACAGAGGAATTGTCTAACACTTACTACTACTGTAGGCTCACAAGAAAGGGAACTAATAGGAGCGCACCATCGTGGATGCGGAGGGTTGGCAGCTACGTTGCAGAGTGGGAAACTGCGACGACACGAGTCTGGCAGGAGGAGCTCGTGTTTGATCCTGACCTATTCAATTCGTACCTGCAAATTTACATGACCTCAACCCGGTTACGCATTACGTATGTCGAGCATCCTGAGCTTACACCGGCTCCTACTACGTGGGATATGTATCCGACCCAGTCTACTGCAGGCTCCAGACAGTACGCGGTAAGAAATTAGTTAATTCTTACAAATTTTGCAAAATTATGTATAACTTACTGATAACGATGCAAATTACAGGCTGAATTGACTTACCAGCTACAGACGGAGGTGTCCGATTACAGACATTCCCTATCGTCTGGCCCTCTATTGGACCGGCCGCACCATCAGTCCTGGGTGCAGCGCTTCGAGCAGAGGCTACGAGGTATCTACCAGGCTATCACGTGCACACGTGCGTCTGACGTCGATCACCGCCAAGCAGCACAACGCCCACCACGTCATTCCCCGCAACGGCAGCAGCCACAGCGGCAAGAGGGCAGGTGACGCCTCAGGATCGACATCAACCACGACCTCGTATGACGTCGCACAGAGCACCCTCTCCTGACCAGGCTGGAGGCTCGACGTCGCAGCCGTCGCCCAGAGCACCCTCTCCTGACCAGGCTGGAGGCTCGCATTGGGAGCAGCAGTTTAGTCCCACGACAGGCTATCAGCTTCGACCACCTCCGCAGCCACATGGTAAGTACCTTGTAAATTTGTATTCACCACGCTAAATGCTACGTACTTCTTTCTTAATGTTGTATTGCATCCAGGAAATCGTCCGTCTACGTCCGCTCAGCAGTCGTCTGGATCCGCATGGGAGAGTGAGCACGACAGTGGGACCATACCTGAAATACGCACACAACTGGACAATTGGATGGGTATGTACAATACTCCTCCACCCTACGCCACACAGGAGACGCAGAATGAGGATGATGTTGGATTACTGATTCCTGGACGTGCAGTTGTGCCACCCAACAGGCTGGGTTGGACTCCGCCAGATCCAAACCTTGCCAGACCTCCGCGCATGCGCAGACGTCGTCCATGAGACTTTCGGTATATGTGGTCCACGCCGTGGTCAGTGATATCTTTGGGTCATATTATTATGTATGTACGAGACATATCCTTCAGTAGTTCTACGAGACATATTATTATATGAGACAACTCTCCGTTACAACTTCAGTAGTTCTACGTACATATATGTCTCACATATAACTCAACGATAACTAATTCTAATCACGTGGAGGTAACTGAGTACGAAAGTAATTCTAATCAACGACTTCACTTCCCTCTGCCACGTGTTCGTGATGGAGGCATGAAGTCAACATCACTATTTTCATCGGCGACAGCCTTCGATGCGCCAACACTCTTAAACTTACGTCTACGGTTCCCTCGTTTAGGAGGCATGAAATCATCATCACTGTCAGCTTTGGCCTTTGATATGGCCTTCTTCACGTCATCAGCGTACAATGCATTCTGTGGACGGCCATCAGGACAAGCGCCAAAAAGAGCTTCCATCCAACCAAAATGAGGGATCTCTTTGTTCAGAAACTGTGCGTCTGCGGGCCAGCGCTGCACAAGAACAATAGCAGAGGAAAATATTTCAGACAAATAACATTATATTCTAACAAATAAAACTTTCGTACTCAGTTACCTCCACGTGAAATGCATAAGCCTCCCGCGAAAAATGGATTATCTTTGACTTAGGAGTCATAGGCATGTCCCATAGACCCGTCTCGATATCTTTTAGCTCATACACTCTCTGCCACTTCCACCGCCACCCATCAATTTCATCTAAAATTTCATCGGGGTCATATGCGGGATTTTGTATTTTTTGGCTATAGTTTCTCCCAGCTCACGAAGGTTGCCCGTCTCACTAACTAGCTCCCTATAACAGCTCTTCGGCCTACCCTCCCTAATACTACCATCAGTCCATCTTACGGCTTCATACAGAACACACCATGACCTATTTTCCAAACTAGGATCCGAACTACCAGACATCCTTCCTATGCGACTAAAAAAATCACCACGCACCGCACGCCTCCATCACAACGTCTGCTGGGGTATATATAAGCTCACCCGGGAGAATAAGAGCGGGAGAAAAATGGCGGGAGGAAAAGGGCGGGAGAACATGGCGGGAGAAGATGGCGGGAGAAAAAGGGCGGGAGGAGAATGACGGGACAAAATGGGCGAGAGAAGATGGAGGGAGAAAAATGGCGGGAAGATATGTGCCGAACACAACGGCGGGAGACAAATTTGCGGGAACGACGGGAAAAAACATACATGCAGAAGTCGGCCCAGCTTAAGCCGACTGGGTCTAGTCGGCTGGGTCTAAGCCGACATAAGCTTGTCGGCCCAATACTAGCCGATAGGTCTCTCTGACAAGTGCAGGGTCGGCCGACAGGCTTTTCGGCCCAGCCCTGGCCGACGGGCACTTATCGGCCCAGACCTGGCCGAAGGTGTATTATTTTTGGAATTTCGCCATTTTGCGTAATATTTTTCGAATTTAATTAAAAAATGTATTATTAAAAAAAATTAGCATTGTATTCCTTCTATTGATGTACGCGTACTCCCTTCAAAAAAAAAAAGAAAAAAAGCGACCGCTGGACCTGCAAAGCAACGGCACGGCTGGTCACTTGCCACTGCCACTTCCACTGCCATTGCCACTGGGAGGCTGCCTAACAATAAGATTTCCTACTTTGCCCTTCCCACTTCGCTCCGTCCACTTATATTGGCCGGCGAGCACCGACGAGCAACTCTGACCACACCACTACACCACGTCTCAGGCCTTTTCTTCCCGTCTCCTGCTCCCAAACCCGAAGCTGACAATCCATATCCAAACAACCAGGAGAGAAGAAAGCCTCTCGAAGCGAAGCGAAGATGACGAGACGCCACCTCGTCCTACCCTGTTTCCTCTGCCTCTCCATCCTCCTGTCCGCCGCGTCACCGTCGGTGGCAAAGCCCAGCCCCGCCGCGGAGGAGTTCGTACGGCGGTGCTGCCGGTCCACGAGCTTCCCGCGCGCCTGCGAGCGGAGCCTCATGCCGCGGGCGCCCGCCGTGGGCCGCAGCCCGCGCCGGCTCGCGCAGGCCGCGCTCGCCGTCGCCTGCGACACCGCGCGCAACTGCTCCGCCTACATCGGCCATCCTCCTGCTCCCGTCGTCGTCTCCGCCACCTCGAAGTCGGGTGGCGCCATGGAGGACTGCGCGGAGACGGTGCGCGACGCGGCGGATCTGCTGCGGCAGTCGGCGGCGGAGCTGGCCGGCCGCATGGGCCGCGCCTCCAGCCCGCGCTTCAGGTGGCGGCTCAGCAACGTGCAGACCTGGACCAGCGCCGCGCTCACCGACGCCGACACCTGCCTCGACTCCCTCGAGCAGGCCGGCGGCGCCACCCGCGACGACGTGAAGCGTAGGGTCGTCGCCCTCGAGCAGGCCACCAGCAACGCCCTCGCCCTCGTCAACCGCCTCCAGCCCCCGCCGCGCCCCCTCCATCACCAGTAGATGCTAAGCCAAACTTTCCTACATCATCGGTAGCTCTGCCAGTTTCCCCAATGGCCATTCTTGCTGCTGTATCTGTAATTCTTCTGTACGGACCAAGCTTCTCACCGGATTAAGCACTGTTACTGCCCGTAAAACGTTTTTTGCGCTGCTCGTCTGGGATTGCAGCCTGGACAAAGAAACCGTGGGCTTCGTCGGCGCATGCACGGATGAGCAGACATGACGACACCGTCTTTACTGCCATCCGCTAATTCCGGCTCGTCCATGAAGACGAGAACAGAAGGGCCCAGCAATCTTTCGCGAGGACCTGAGTCTCTCTCCCTGACCCCTCTCGTCTCCTCCGCCAACCTTCTTGAGAGTCGCAAGTGAGAAACCGGCCTGTTCCCCTCGCCTCTCCGGCGGCCATGCCGGCCGGCGTGGTAGAGAGAACGCGGCGCGGGCTGTACAGAGTAGTTTAGGTTCTAGTCTAAGTTTGGGGGTTGTCCTCGTGTGGCTTTATGGCGTCTTTCTTTTCTTTTTCTCTCTCCTTGGTTGGTCTCCGGCGGCTCACAGCGACGCCGAAGCCAGACCTCTTCTTTTCTGCTTTACAGATCCATGGTGGATCTCTCGTGGGGAAGGAGCTGGCCAGAGCAATAATACCACTTGCCGTACCTGCGGCTTTACAGATCGAGAGATGGAGCGATGCTGCCTTCCTCTGACCGGCCGTGGCGGCGAGGGGAGGAAGACGTGTTGCTGCTCTACTTCAAGATTGGTGGGGCTCTGGAGCTGGTGCGTCCTTGCTTTCGAGCGCGGCATGGGACGACGACTGCGATGCATCTCCGGCAGGCTTCCATGGCGGAAGCAGAAGCAGGAGTTGTTCGAGGTCAGCTCCGTCATCAAGCGCTGCTGCCTATTCTTCGAGCGAGGGGTGCAGTGGCTGCATCTTCCTCTGGCCGGCCGTGGCGGCGAGGGGCGGAAGAGTAGCTGCTACTCCACTTCTGCTTCGGTGAGGAGGCTTTCGCTGCATCTTCGAGCACCACATACGGTGGCCAAGCTTGTCGCCGCGATCCTTGGCCAAAAGGGTGGTCGTTCTTCAACCTCCACATCAGAGGCCTGCTCGATCTGGCGCCGGAGCTCGGCATCTTGAAGCAGCCAAGTGGTTCGTCCCCGGCTGCGGCGAGGTTGCCGGCGTCTGATCGCTCGCCGGCAGGGAGAGACCGAGTGCCTCACTGTGCTCCGATCTCGGTGTTTGCGCGCCTGGAGGTCGCCGGCGACTGGCGGCGGAGAAGACCTAGGACCTGATTGCATTCCTCTTTTTAGTTCGAGGGTCTGTTTTGTAAAAGTGCAGGGCCTTTCTTCGAATTTTAGGTCTTCCTGGGCAATAGATGTAAAAGGCCTATGTAAAATTTGTACCCGCCCCCTGAGTTATAAAAATGCAAGGACCCCAAACCTTGTACAAAAAAAATCTTTCGCGAGCATGGCCGGGGCGTGGGGCACCGACGTTGATCGGTGGTGTTTGGCGCCTGTCACCGCGTCCAGATCGATCTGCAGGTACCTAACGACGAATCCGGTGAACTCGTCGACATGGCGTCTGTCCAATCCGTCGGCATCATCGGTGTAAGAGCATCTCCACCGGGGGCCTCCAAATTCGTGTCCGGCACCCCCCCAATCGAGGCCCAATTGGGGGGTGCCGGACATGTGTCCGCCCATGTTTTCGACCACGCCCACAGCGGCGCACCCCAAACGTCCGCCCCCCAAACGCGAGCAAATCATCGAACATCTTGCGGGCGGATTTCAATACGAATTGATGTAATAAATATTACAACACAAGTTCAAATTCGAAATACAAAGTTTAAATACGAATTCAAGTTTAAACCATGACCTATCAAACAGCCGCCGGCTGAGTCGCTTTGATGGTCTACAGGTGGTGCACGAGATCATCGTGCAGCTGCTTATGCATTGTTCCATCACGAATTTCCCGATGTATGGCAAGAAATTATGCATACTACGTCGGCACGCCCGGATGTGGATGGGCCATAGGCCCCTGGAAATCAAACACTTCGCCGACCAGTTGCTTTCTCGTATCACGCTCGTCTTCAATGATCATGTTGTGCATGATAACACAAGCATTCATGATCTCACACATTTCATCTACCAACCATGAAAGACAAGGGTAGCGAACAACGACAAACCTGCCCTGGAGCACACCAAAAGCCCGCTCCACATCTTTGCAAACTGACTCTTGCCTCTTTGCAAAATGACAATCTGCCTCGCCGTGAGGGTTGCAGATGGTCTTCACAAATGTAGACCAAGTGGGATAGATGCCGTCTGCAAGATAGTACCCCTTATCGTACTCATGGCCATTGATCACATAGTTGCATGGTGGAGTTAGGCCATCACAAAGTTTTTTGAACACATTGGATTTGTGAAGCACGTTGATGTCATTGGAGGCACCGGCGGTGCCGAAATATGCATGCCATATCCAAAGATCATAATCTGCCACGGCCTCAAGTATAACACTGCATTTTCCGTGGTGCCCTGACTTGTACATCCCTTGCCAAGAAAACGGACAGTTCTTCCAGTTCGAATGCATGCAATCGATGCTTCCAATCATTCCTGGAAATCCTCTTGCTTCGCCTTGTGCCAAGAGACGAGCCGTGTCTGCCTGATTTGGTGTCCTCGGATAATGCTTTCCGAACACCTTCACAACTGCCTTACAGAATCTGTAGGTGGCTTTGACGGCGGTGGACTCAGACATGCGGAGATAGTCATTCAACGCATCGGCGGGAAGCCCGTAAGCAAGGCACCGTATGGCCGCCGTGCATTTCTGAAGTGATGAAAACCCAAGGAGGCCGGTGCAGTCTCTCTTCAGCGCAAAGTAGTCGTCGTATTACCGAACGCCATGCACAATCGTCCTGAACAATGACCTGCTCATCCTAAAGCGCCTGCGAAATTCATGAGGCAAGTTCGTCGGATTGTCGGCAAATTAATCTTGGTACAAGAGCATGTGCCCAGTTGCTCTGTTGCTTTCCTTGTTGGGCCTCCGCCCCTTCTCTGATCCTCCAAACTTCGACGCCGCTGATACGTCTCAAACTTATCTATAATTTTTGATGTTCCATGCTGATATTATATCAATTGCTACATGTTTTGGTTATACTTTATATCATTTTTATGCATTTTCTGGGACTAACCTATTAACAAGATGCCACAGTGCCAGTTCCCTGTTTTCTGCTGTTTTTGGTTTCAGAAAATCTATTAAGGAAATATTCTCGGAATTGGACGAAACAAAAGACATCGTCAATAATATCACGAGGAGATCACGGAGTCCAAAGGGGAGTCGGAGCAGACCCACCAGGGGGCCACGCCACACTAGGGCGCGGCCCAGGGTGGGCCCCGCCCCCCTATGGCGTGGTGGCCCCCCTCGGCCACCGACGCCGCCTCTTCGCCTATATATTCTCCGCGACGCGAAAACCCTATTACGGTCGATCATATTCCACGAAAAGTTCCGTCGCGGCCGTCATCGTCAATCTCAGATCGGAGGAGTTCTGAAGCTCTTCCCGGCACCCTGCCGGAGGGAGATCATCACCGGAGGGCTCTACATCACCATGCCTGCCTCCGGAGTGATGCGTGAGTAGTCCACCCCTGGACTACGGGTCCATAGCAGTAGCTAGATGGTTGTCTCTCTACCTTGTGCCTCCATGTTTAGATCTTGTGAGCTGCCTAACATGATCAAGATCATCTTATTGTAATGCTAGATGTTGTGTTTGCTGGGATCCGATGAATATTGATACCATGTTTATTCAAGTTGTTTATCTATGTGCTCTTGATCTTGCATGCTCTCCGTTGCTAGTAGATGCTTTGGCCAAGTAGATGCTTGTGACTCCAAGAGGGGGTATTTATGCTCGATAGTGGGTTCAGTCTCTAGATATCTGGATCAGTGACAGAAAGGTCTAAGATGGTAGATGTGCTGTTGCTACTAGGGATAAAACATTGGTGCAGTGTCCAAGGGCACTTGTATTGATTACATTACACACTTTACTTCATGCAATAATCTGTTGTTAGCAACTTAATACTGAACAGGATGCGGATGCTGCCTTGAAGGTGGATTATTTAGGCATAGATGCGGTTGGAATAACGGTCTATGTACTTTGTTGTAATGCCCAACTAGATTTCATAGTAGACATCTTGGCATGTATTGCATTGTTATGCCCTCTCTATTTGTCAATTGCCCAGCTGTAATTTGTTTACCCAACATGCTAGTTATCTGTTCTGAGAGAGACACCACTAGTGAACTGTGGACCCTGGTCCAATTTCCTCATACTGTTTACACAACCTGCTGCAATCATCTGTTTCCTGTTACTTGCTGTTTTTCCTGCTGTTTTCCACACCATACGTTTAACTCTTTGTTTCTGCAAGACCGGAGAGATTGACAACCTCTCTGTTTCGTGTTGGGCAAAGTTCTGGTTTGTGTCTGTGCAGATTCCACGTTGGTGCAAGCTCCCTAGCGCCAGGGGGAGTCAACATCAACAACCTTCCGATAGATCGTCAAGTCCTACTGGATTGATAACCTTGGGTAGATTTCTCAAGGGAAAACTTCTGCTGTCTACATCATAACCTTCCTCTTGGGGTTCACCAACACGTAGCCATCAAGCTGTTTTCTGGCGCCGTTGCCGGGGAAGTACTCATCATCACCATCATCATCATCCTCAAATACTCTCCCGTCAACCAGGCACCAGCTGTTTTCTGGCGCCGTTGCCGGGGACTTGGAGGCTATTGGAAAGGGGAGTCTCTCAGTTCCAATCTCTTTACTTTGTTTTTGTCTTGTTTTAGTTTTGTTTTGCTTGCTGTTAAAATCAAAAATCCAAAAAAATTAAATTCCTGCATCTAGTTTATTTCGGTTTGTTATTATGTCTAGTTCTTTGCTTGCTATTCATGGGTACTTTGCTTGAAACTTGTCCTATGGCTGAAAACAACTTGAGAAACCTTTATGAAATTTATCTTGAGCTAGGACATGATGTGTTTGAAGAGAAAATTAAAAAACCTATGGAACTTTATTTGCATGATAGTACCAATGATATTGGTATACACTCTTTGAACATGGTTGTTGCTAATGCTATGGAAAATATTAAGCTTGGGGAAGTTGGTAATGATACTATTGAAATAACTTCTTTTGATAAATTTGAGGTAGACAAACATTCCTTGACTCAAGAGAAAGCAAAAATAACAGAAGTACCAAATATTTCCCCCAATGTTGTTTATGAAAATCCATGCTATTTTGATAAGTCTTATGATAATCCTCTTTTTATTCCTAATTTCGAAATGCATGGTAATGAGAGTGTTTGCTTAGAAAATGTTTATGATAAAGCTCTAGATGATGGTCCTATGTTGCTTGATAATATTATTAATTCTACTATTGAGAGTGATCAATCAACTTGTTTCAATATGTCTAAAAGTGGGTTTGAAATTTTTGATCCCACTATCTTGCTTGATAAAAGTTATGTGTTTGTAGATCATAAAAAGCATGCTTTATGTGATAGTTATGTTGTTGAGTTTGTTTATGATGCTATTGAAAATTATTATGAGAGAGGGAAAGATGGTTTTAAAAGTTTTCATGTCACTAAAATACCTCTCTTTGTGTTGGAAGTTTTAAAGTTGGATTTGTTGCATCTTCCTATGCTAGCTGCTTTATGCTTCAATGATTTGTTTTACTACAATATTCCTCTGCATAGGAAGTGGGTTAGACTCAGATGATTTTGATATTTGCCTCTTGATGCTCTCTTTGTTTTTCAACTCTTATTCTTATGCGAGCATCATTAAAATCCTAAAGCCTAGCTGAAAGGCATTAAAGAAAAGCACTTGTGGGAGATAACCCATGTGTCAAGGATGCTTGTTTACCTCTGTAGCAACTCCTTTGTATCTTTTATTTGCTGTTTTGTTGTGCCAAGGAGAGTTACTAATGCAAAGTTGGTTTTTATTTTCGGGACTGCATTGGGACAGATTGCTGTTCGTCACCGTTTAATTCAGTAGAAAATCAGAAAAAATCGAAAAATGCTGAAACTTTTTGTGCATGTTCCTGATGATGTTACGCAACTTTCATTATTTCAAAAGTTTTCATCTGAGCATCGTAAGTGCCTCGAAAAAATTCGTCATTACAGACTGTTCTGGTTTGACAGATTCTGTCTTTTATTTTGCATTCTCTCTTTTACAAGTTTTTAAGTGGTTTCTTTTCGTGTAAAAGTGCCCACTTGAGCCTAGTAACAGTGGCTAATGTTTAAAATAGTTGGCTTGTGAGTTTGTCTTTGCTAGAACTTTGAAGTATTATCTTTTAGTGCACTAACCTGCTAATGAGAAAAGCTGTTAAGTTTTGGTGTGAAGGAAGTTTTCAAGTGTTGATAGAGGAGAATGATATTACATGATCAAGAAGAGTGAAGAGCTTAAGCTTGGGGAGGCTTACCTCCCCAGCATATTTCAAGAAGACTCAAGCATCTAAGCTTGGGGATGCCCAAGGCATCCCCTTCTTCATCTACAAATTATCAGGTCATCTCTAATGGTGCTATATTTTTATTGCTTCATGCTAGTGTACTCTTCCTTGGAGCGTCAGTGTGTTTTTGTTTTCAGTTTGTTTTGTTTTGTTTGCTGTGCTATACTTGTTGGATCCTAGTATTCATGTTTGGGAGAGAGACACGCTCCACTTTTTCATTAGAATACTCTTGTGCTTCACTTATACTTGTTGAGTATTCCTGTCTAGTTGCTGTTATTGCTGTTAGCTCTCAGTTTTTCATGTATCTCTTGTTAGAGCTTTCAGTTTCTTTTGAAGAAAGTACTCTCTTGCTTCACTTATATCTGTTTGGAGAGTTGTCAAATAAGTTGATTGGTGTTTGGTTGGACCAGAAAAATGCTATGCATGTGGTAGTGGTATAAAATGCTTACATGAATCTTTTTAGATCGTTGTCTTGAGTAATTTGATGCTTGCCAATTGTTTTGAGCTGTCAAGTAATTAATGTTTAAGCTTGTGCATCATGTAAGTAATGGCTATTAATGAAGAACTACTATAAGGATTTTCTGCTATAATAATCTGTTGCATAATTGGAAGTCCATAGTAGTCTAGATAATTTTTGGATGAAGGCTATGTGTTAACAAGGAAGACAGTGGGAGTCTATGGTTCGTCAAACCTTGTGTTTTATGTACACTCTTGCTATTCCAGTTGATAATGATGTTTGCTTATAATAACCTTGCTAGCCTAAACTCTGTACTAAGAGGGAATGCTTCTTGTACATCCAAAACCTTGAGCCAAATCCATGCCACCTGTGTCCACCATACCTACCTATTATGTGGTGTTTTCACCATTCCAAGTAAATTTCTTCATGTGCTATCTACTAACTACTCAAAACTGTTACATTTCCTTTTTGTGTCACTACTTGAAAAGCTCATAAGGACGTAGTAGTGAGATTTGTCATCTTCCATGCTAATTAATTTACAAGGATTGGCAGCTTCATCTGCTTCTCCACCTTTTATTTTGCATTAAAGAGCTGGTTAGTCCACCCTATAAATAAATAGACACTCCTCCATGGTGAATGTTGGTGGGCACCCGAGGATTCGGTTAGCCATGGTTTGTGGAAAGTAAATGGTTGGGAGGAGTGTCACCAATAAGTGCTTGTTACAAGTGCAGTCCTAAAAACTCTCGGAACCGCTCTAAAAGTTAGTTAGCCATGGAAGATGACAAGTACCTGCTATTTGATTTGTTGACACCTGTATACACCATTACCTTACAAAACAATATTTTATGCTCTCTATATGCCTTCGGGAACTACAGCTCTAGCACATGATGTTAATCCCTGCTTCCCTCTGCGAAGGGCCATTCTTTTACTTTTATGTTGAGTCAGTTTTCCCACTTCTTTCTGTCTACTTAAGCAAACATCATTGTCAACTCCAGTATAACAGTTTTTACATAACTTTGTGTTTGGTTGATCATATTCTTTGCATTGACATTATCTATATGATATACATGTTGAAAGTTGAAGCAAAAGCTGAAGCTATTATCTTCCTTTGTGTTGATACAAACACTTTCATGTTGAGAATTATTGCTGCTGTGAACTAACTATTATGTTAGACTATTATATCTCTAAATGTTTTATAGTATTATTCATGAAAGTTTGCACTTGTGTGATCACTTATGTTTACTCTTTATTTACTTGCTTGCAAACTATAGACCATTGGCTTGGATCACTTCATTCAGATCATGTGCATTACATTGTTATTTGATCAAAGATTGTGTTGGTAGCATGTCACTTCAAAAATTATCTGTTTTTATCGTTTACCTACTCGAGGACGAGCAGGAACTAAGCTTGGGGATGCTTGATACGTCTCAAACGTATCTATAATTTTTGATGTTCCATGCTGATATTATATCAATTGCTACATGTTTTGGTTACACTTTATATCATTTTTATGCATTTTCTGGGACTAACCTATTAACAAGATGCCACAGTGCCAGTTCCCTGTTTTCTGCTGTTTTTGGTTTCAGAAAATCTATTAAGGAAATATTCTCGGAATTGGACGAAACAAAAGACATCGTCAATAATATCACGAGGAGATCACGGAGTCCAAAGGGGAGTCGGAGCAGACCCACCAGGGGGCCACGCCACACTAGGGCGCGGCCCAGGGTGGGCCCGCGCCCCCCTATGGCGTGGTGGCCCCCCTCGGCCACCGACGCCGCCTCTTCGCCTATATATTCTCCGCGACGCGAAAACCCTATTACGGTCGATCATATTCCACGAAAAGTTCCGTCGCGGCCGTCATCGTCAATCTCAGATCGGAGGAGTTCTGAAGCTCTTCCCGGCACCCTGCCGGAGGGGAGATCATCACCGGAGGGCTCTACATCACCATGCCTGCCTCCGGAGTGATGCGTGAGTAGTCCACCCCTGGACTACGGGTCCATAGCAGTAGCTAGATGGTTGTCTCTCTACCTTGTGCCTCCATGTTTAGATCTTGTGAGCTGCCTAACATGATCAAGATCATCTTATTGTAATGCTAGATGTTGTGTTTGCTGGGATCCGATGAATATTGATACCATGTTTATTCAAGTTGTTTATCTATGTGCTCTTGATCTTGCATGCTCTCCGTTGCTAGTAGATGCTTTGGCCAAGTAGATGCTTGTGACTCCAAGAGGGGGTATTTATGCTCGATAGTGGGTTCAGTCTCTAGATATCTGGATCAGTGACAGAAAGGTCTAAGATGGTAGATGTGCTGTTGCTACTAGGGATAAAACATTGGTGCAGTGTCCAAGGGCACTTGTATTGATTACATTACACACTTTACTTCATGCAATAATCTGTTGTTAGCAACTTAATACTGAACAGGATGCGGATGCTGCCTTGAAGGTGGATTATTTAGGCATAGATGCGGTTGGAATAACGGTCTATGTACTTTGTTGTAATGCCCAACTAGATTTCATAGTAGACATCTTGGCATGTATTGCATTGTTATGCCCTCTCTATTTGTCAATTGCCCAGCTGTAATTTGTTTACCCAACATGCTAGTTATCTGTTCTGAGAGAGACACCACTAGTGAACTGTGGACCCTGGTCCAATTTCCTCATACTGTTTACACAACCTGCTGCAATCATCTGTTTCCTGTTACTTGCTGTTTTTCCTGCTGTTTTCCACACCATACGTTTAACTCTTTGTTTCTGCAAGACCGGAGAGATTGACAACCTCTCTGTTTCGTGTTGGGCAAAGTTCTGGTTTGTGTCTGTGCAGATTCCACGTTGGTGCAAGCTCCCTAGCGCCAGGGGGAGTCAACATCAACAACCTTCCGATAGATCGTCAAGTCCTACTGGATTGATAACCTTGGGTAGATTTCTCAAGGGAAAACTTCTGCTGTCTACATCATAACCTTCCTCTTGGGGTTCACCAACATGTAGCCATCAGCCGCGTCTTCCTCGATCGCGACCTGTAGAAGTGCGGCCATGACCATCTCATTCTCCTCGATGTCGGCCACAAGGGCGGCATCCTCCTTCATCATTTCAAAAAACATGACCTCGTCGGCGCTGTCCATGGCCTATTAGATGAAAGAAAGTAATGGAACAAAGCCACAAATGAACAATCAACCAAATGAGTCTACGAACGAATGGTCGAACAGGTTGCGGGCGGGGTGGGAGGAAAGAAGAGGCGTACCCGGCTTAGAAACTAGCTACGCCGGCGCTGGACTGATCACGGACAGGCGGGGAACGGCGGCACGTGGGTCTGCGTTGCCGCTCCGGCTAGGTGCCCGAGGTGCGAATCAAGCAGGCGGCGATAGTGCGAATCGCCGGCGAGAGGAAAAAGAGAAGGACGGTGTGGGAAGCGAATGATTCAGGTCACGCCGCGCTGTCTCTATGACGGGCGGGTCTCCCCTGTCAGACGCATATCCGCCCCCATGTTCGGCACCCCCGAAGAGGTCTCCAAATGGGGTGCCGGACATGTTTTTGCTCGGGTGAGCCTTTGGGGTGCCGCTGATGACATTTTTGGCCGTTCGGACCCCAATGGGCCTTTGGATCATTTGGAGGCCCCGGTAGAGATGCTCCAACTACCGAGCTCGTCGACATGGCATGTGTCTAGCCCCGTCGGAATCGGTGTGTTTATGATAACGGTACTGAATGCGATATGCCCCCGGCCGCTGCAAATCGCTGCGGCCACCTACCTCGCGGGGCAGATTGATTGGTCGAGCACGCACGGCCGGCATGGCCTCCCATCACGCAGTTAGCCCAACAGAATGGACCGCAGTTCGCCAGCTCCCATCATGCTGCTGCATCTGCTGTCGTTCCATGATTCCATCAGTGGTGTCTTGTGACGTTAGTATATTCAGTTCAAGAGAAACACTGACACGAGTTTCAGATAAACAGAGTTGCAGTAAATTAGCTTCAGAATCCACGGGAGACAACATCGGCCAGCTTCTTCTTTTGGCTTTTACTGTGGCTACTAGGTGATGAGTGGCCATCATCGGCGGCCGTCTGGAGCTTCAGATGCACAAAACTCCATCTGACAGAAGAAAAAAACTCAGAAATCTGCTTCAGTTAACACTGTGGCCAATTGATATGATTGACCAGGCGTGGCATGCTGCATTTCAGAACTGAATCAGGATGTACTGTGCGGTGGATAGAAATGGAATGTGTCACAGATGGTAGCTCGGATGAGGAGATTTGCCTACACCGCCATGGAATCAGAGTACGATGTTTCAGCGGTTTCTCAGCAAATGGCTGGGCTGGTTTTCAATGAATATGAAATAAATCACGGACACCGGTTATGTTGTTTCTTGGCCATAGAAGTAATTGTCCTTTGCCACGGTAGTGCGTGTGTACCACTTCGTCCGGAGAGAGGAGTGACGGGCAATTGGGGTTTCCCCCGCCTTTTGTCGGCGCCGCCGCCGATTTGCCCCGCCTCTGTGGCCTTCGGGCCATAGAGGCACGGTGGATGTCGGTCCTCGTCAGCGGGAGGGCTCTGTTTTTTGGGTTAGGGTCAAAATTTGTTGGGCGGCGTTCAGATGACCAGGCGTGGCATGCCGCATTACAGAACTGAATCAGGATGTGCTATGCGGTCGAAAAAGCAATTCTGGCGGCACCGGTTGTTACCGGTGTCTGCTAGACAAATAAGAAGACGCCACCTGTGGTGGTATGGCTATACATGCGCGCGTATTCTGCCTGTATAGCCTCCTTTCATCCATTTGCTGCACATCGTATAACTCACCCGGCCCCCCCACGTGCTTGCCCGGTAGCTCATTCACCGGGGCTGGCATCCCATACTCTCTCTTCACTTATTGCGCAGAGTTCATCGTACCTACTAGCTGATCCCATTTGAGCGTAAAGTCTTTCTTACCTACTTCTTTTATCTGGGGAGTATTTCCTATATAAATCCAAACTTCTCTGTTCTTAACTATTTTTATAAATTTCATAAACGTTTCATATATGATTCACCCATACATTTTTTCTTCAAAATATTAGTATCAAAAAATTCCAGTACCAACATATACCTTTTTTCTTAATAATTTCAGTTCATACTAGATATTTGTCTAGTATGGGTTCGATAACATCTTGGTATCAAACAAATATGACATATATTACAAAGATTTACTGAATTCGTGTCATACCAACATGATCCAGCTTCTTGGTTTCGGAAATCAATTATGTTGAATATGGATACCAATATTAGATCAACAAACTATGACATATGATATTGAATTATGAGGCATCTTTTTCCGATTCATATATGACATGAATCACATATCCATGTTAACTAGATATATATCATGGAATGGTTTTCATGTCAGTTTGGTATCAAAACAATATGACATCTATTACATATATTTACTGAATTTGTGTCGTACCAAATATGATCAATGCATGTTTCAGAAATCAATTGTTTTCATTATGCATACCACTATTATATCAACAAACTATGTCATATAATATTGAAATATGCTGGATCATTTTTCTATTTCATACTATATGACATGATTAACTGACGCGAGCTAACCAATCAGATGCACTTTAGATGAGCGGTAAATCACAAATCCATGAATGAGGAAATAATTACACGCAAAATACGTCGGGGAAAAAAGAAAAGGGCCAGAGGTCTCCGGCAGCAAACGAACAAATCCCAGCCACCTCATCCCGGTTAAGAGGGCCCTGGCCGGAAACGAAGCAGGTTGCCAACCTCGCCAGGATCGGTGCCACCGCCTCCGCCTCGCCTTGCCCGTTCGCGGGCCCGTAGATTCACCGTCGTCCAGGCCACATGCCTGCAGCCTGGCCGTCGCTCCGGACGCCGTCTCGGCAGTTGCTACGTGAGCTCTCGTACCTCCATTGTCGCGCTCTTGCCGCTTCCTCGCGGCCGGAGTGGCGGCGCCGTCTCGCCGCTTCCTTGCGGCCGGAGTGGTGGCGCCGTCTCGCCGCCCAAACTGGAGCACTCCATAGTCCATACGCCAGCTTCTCCTGACGCCTCTACAGCAGCGCCGCTTTTTGTGGATCAAGACGCACTGGCGGAGCTCCCTTAAGGCCGAACAGGGCCACGGCCCGCCCAGGTTTTTGGCCAATTTTTTTTGACTAGTAGTAAGCAGCAAATGCAGCCCAGCCCATCAACCTACACAGCACTACACAGGCCAATTTCCTGCGCCTCGTTCTTCTCCTCCCACGCAGTCACGCTAGGTCTAGCTCACAGAACCAAAACGACCACGGCCATGGAGAGAGATGCTAGGTCTAGCGCCGATTTAGACATGGATTAGACAAGAGAATACGGAGAAAAGGGGGGATCCGTGGAGGGAAAGCACTAGCACCGCCCCGCAGCTTGGGGCGGCCAGCCAGCCACGAGCATCGGGCAAGGCACGACCGCAAAGGCCGGAGGTCCAGCAGCCGGATCGATCGAAGCTTCGACCTCAAATCGAGCCCCATTCTTCTCCAATTTCGTTGCTCAGGTACTTCTCCTTTCTTTCCCCAATTTTTTAGTTATCAATTTGATGGCACGGTTGATTTATTACCAATTTGTTGTTCAATTTTGCATAGCCATGGGAAAGGCAACTCAGAGAAGGATTGATTTTGTTTTGAAAAGGAAAAGAGATGGCATTAGTGAAGTTGAAGAAGATTCTTTACCAGCAACAAATGATCCTTTGCCCTTGCTTGAATTGGAACAACAACAGCAGAACCATGCCGAAGGTCGCACGGATGAACCAGTTATTTTTCGAGGTGTCGAGTTCTTGCAGCGAGACCCAGGATTGCGCCCCCAAATTTGGCAATATCCACCAGAACAAAGAGATAGTGTGAGAAGAGCATATTTGTTGTTAGGCCCTATGTAGCCGCGTCTAACAAATTATAAACTTTCGGGTGAAGAAGGGCATCAACGCCGCTTCCAGTTTAGCTGGTTTGGTCTTTTTCCATCATGGCTTGAGTACTCGGAGGACAAAGATTGTGCATATTGTCTATTTTGCTTTCTGTCCAACAACAAGGAGAATACACGAGGTGGTTCGCATGTCTTCACGGTAGATGGATTTAACCGTTGGAAGAGGATAAGTGGGAAAAATTGTGCATTCTTGACTCACATTGGTTCTGGACCATGCTCACCACACAACAATGCAACAGCTAGTTGTCATGCTTTAATGCATCAACCGTGCCACATAGAAAATGTAATAGCTGTCAAGGACAAGGAGAAAGTAGAAAGAAACCGCTTGCGGTTAAGAGTCTCAGTTGCTAGTGTCAAGTGGCTTGCATCTCAAGCTTGTGCTTTTAGAGGGCATGATGAAAGTGATCAGTCAAAGAATAAAGGCAACTTCCTTGAAATGGTGGATCTTCTTGCAGAATTCAACCCCGAGATTGCTAAAGTTGTGAGGGGGAATGCTCCATACCATTCAAAATACACATCTCCTGATATTCAAAAAGAGATCTTGAGTATATATGCATTCAAAATCCGGAAGCATATCCATGAGGAAATTGGGGATTCTAAATTCTCTATTTTAGTAGATGAAACATGTGATGTGGCAAAGAGAGAGCAAATGGCGTTGATTCTGAGATTTGTTGATAAAAATGGTATTTTACAAGAGAGATTCTTTTATTTGATACATGTGGCGAACACAAGGTCTTTGACACTTAAAGATGAGCTGACCGCTATTTTATCAACTCATGGTTTTGACATTCAGAACCTTCGAGGACAGGGTTATGATGGTGCTAGTAACATGAGAGGTGAGTTGAATGGACTCCAAGCTCTTTTTCTGAGAGAATGCCCATATGCTTATTATGTCCATTGTTATGCACATCGCTTGCAACTTGCTCTAGTTGATGCATCCAAAGAAGTGGTTCCTATTTCACAGTTCTTTCAAAAATTGATATTTGTCATAAACACTGTTGACTCTTCTTCAAAGCGCCACGATGAGCTTCATCTTGCCCAAGTAGTTGAACTAGAAAATGGAATCTCTAATGGTAGCATCGAGACATGCCAAGGGGCAAATCAGATCCTCGCACTTAAGCAGCCAGGAGACCTGAGATGGGGCTCTCATTTTGCTGCAGTTTACAGCCATATGAACTTATTTGATGTTGTTTATTCCCATATCCAAGATATGGCTGCCGATGGATCACTTGGATCAATACGTGCTGATGCAGACACTTCCTTTGGCTACTTATCATCCTTTGAGTTCATATTTATCTTATGTTTGATGAAGGAAACATTTGTGATTACTGAAATACTTGGCCAAGCTGTTCAGAAGAAGTCACAAGATATTGTAAATGTCGTCCGCCTAGTTTCCTCAACAAAACAGTGTCGTGCACTCCATTGACCACTCCAGCCTAGTAAAAGTCACAACAGCAATTTATTGACACGGTTATTGAATTATGTGTAAACCACTCCATTGATATTCCTGACTTTGACCAAACATACATTCTGTGTGGTGGTCGTGCACGTCATCAGCCTGATAAGCTCACAAAGGAGCATTACTTTCGAGTGGAAATTTTCCGTGCAACATTGGACACTCAACTATCTGAATTAAATCGAAGGTTCAATGAGAAGGTAATGGATCTTTTATCTACTAGTGCCACTTTGATTCCTAAATACAAATTCAAAGGATTCAAAGCTAGTGATATATGTGAGGTGGTGAAAAAGTACTATCCAGCTGATTTTGCCCAAGATATTTATGGACTGCAACAACAACTAAAACATTTTGTTTCGGATGCTTTCAAAGATGAAGAGTTGAAGAATATATCAACATTAATTGATCTTTGTCAATGTCTTGTGGAGACAGGAAGACATACTATTTACAATTTGATTGACAGGCTACTCCGCCTGCTTATTACCCTTCCGATTTCTACGGCGACTGCTGAACGCGCATTCTCTAGTATGAAGATTATTAAAACAAGGTTGCGCAATAAGATGGAAGATGACAATCTTACAAACCAGATGTTAATTAACATAGAGGGTGAAATTCTGGAGAACTACAGCTACGATGATGTCATTGCACATTTTAGAAAGATCAAGAATCGAAGTGCTGATTTGTAGTATGTATCTGAGTAAGTGAGTATCTCCCTACGTACACATCTCTTGACTGAATATTGATGTGTAGCTTCTTTTGGTATAGCTTCTTTTGTTTAGTAGTACTTCTATATATATATATATGATGTATGCATGTGCTTATGAACAAATGACTAATATGAAGTGGTATTGGTTTAGAGCAATTTTTTGTGCTTTCTTATAGTCTGGCCCGCCCAGAATTTTTTTTTGAGCTCCGCCACTGTCAAGACGCAGTGAGAGACTGAGAGGAGAGAAATGTGAGAGAGAGACTGTGGGTGGCCAGCGTCTTGACATAATGAATCGAGTGGGTGGGCTAGGCAGTTATTCCGTACCTATCATGTATCCTACATGCAGCAAAGTATACCAAACAAGAAAGAAAAATACCACGCGTACGCAGCCCGAATCGCGAGCGACCAACGAATGGTCGATCCTTGACCGGTAACAACCGGCGCCGCCAAAAAAATCGCGTTCGCTATGCGGTGGATACTAGAGATGGAATGCCTCACAGATGGTAGCTAGGGATGAGAAGATTTGCCTGCACGCACCGCCATGGAATGCAGAGTACCATGTCTCAGCCGTTGCATGGCTGGACTGGTTTTTTGAAAAGTGAAATAAATCACGGACATTGTTATGTTATTTTCTTAGCTAAAAAAAGTCATGGTCATGATGCACCGTCCACGAGGGAGTCATGCTATAGAGCATGACGCCCTGGCGGAGGGAACCATGCTAGAGTATAAAGCATAATGCAGTGGAACATGACATCTTGAAAAGGGTTAGTCCGAAATTATTATCGAGATTTTTTCCGCCATGTCGCTTCGCCTCTTTGGCGACGACAATGGCGATTCTGAAAACCAGATAGAGATCGAGCGAAACCCACCAAAGCAACCCGATTATGCAAACGAAAGGCCCCTGATTACCACCTCCCGGCGAGCGGAGACAGTTTCCTTCCGCCGGAAATCAGGCAGCGGGCCATGGAAGCTATCCGCAAGGCCAGTGACCCTGCAGGAGCGGTCGCTCGTTTCCGCCGTCGCGCCCTCGCCTTCCTCGTCGGGCAGGGCATCGAGGATCCCAACCCAACCCGAAAACCGAACCTAAGCACACCCCCTCCCGCCTCCCACACCCCTGAACTGCCAGCCAATCCCAACCATTTTTGGATCACTTTTTTCGGGGCACTACCGTATCTAAAACTGTTGTGTTCAAGTCGAGGAGGCCATTGTTGGCACCAAGTAAGGATTCTGCTCTGAAGATCTGAACTTCGTTTGCTGTGGTCGAAGTCAGGAATTTCAGTTAGTCCAGGGCGGTCTCTCCAGCGCTAGATTCAGGTATTGTTCTTGGATCGATATACAATTATGTATCAAAGTTTATGTGTTCTCAAATCTTTTCCAAGAGAAAGAAGTTATTCAGCCACCTTGATGAGGACCATAACGTGCCTCCTAATCGTGGGCCTCCATTGAAGCAACGATTGTGCTTTACTGTCCTTAAGAGAGAGATTGATGATGGGAAAATTTCAGTACAAACGGCTATGAACGTGGGAAGGAAACAGATGTCAGTTACATGTTTTAATCAGAGTAGTAAGGTGACCCAATTGATGATAGAATGGGGAGCTATATTAGAGGATGGACACGAGGAGAAGAATCCACAACGGAACACAGAGCTCAAACCACCACTGTTAACAGTGCCCACCAAGTGTTTGTGTTTTTGCCTCATGGCAACCAAAGGCTCCGACCTGCTGGATGATGGCGTCCTAGCCCCTACTTTCCGCAGACGTGCGGGAAAGGAAGTCGTCGGCGAGAGCTCGGCTGAGAAGAAGAACATCATGTACATCAACATGTCTAGGGCGCGACATGCTATGCGTGCTCGTTTCCTCGACGTTGGGCTGTTCTTGTCCATGTTGTTGGCTAACTCGCAGCAGGTGATTGAGCACATGAAGAAGGTCTGGAAGGTCAGAGGCAAGATGGAGGCGAGCCTGCTAAAGGCAAAACAGGGGCGCATGTTTGTGCTCGAGTTCACGGAGGAGGGCGGCAGGGATCATGTCGTTCGCGGCAGGCCGTGGCAGTACAAGGGAGACGCCTTCCTCGTCGTCGGCCTTGAGAAGGGAGCTGACCCTTCGTCGGCTCTTTTCACTCATGTGCCTATGTGGATACAATTCTGAAAAATCCCTGACTATCTCCTCACCAAGAAGCTCGCTCATGATCTTGGAGATCGTGTGGGCAGCACCATCAAGATCGACAACAATGGCGCCAGAGGTAATTTTGATGACAAATTCATCAGAACTAGAGTTCATCTCCCTTTGTACATGCCTCTGCGAAAGGAGATCACTCTTGCCGATGAGACCACTGATGAGATGGTTGATGTCCAGCTAAGTTATGAGAGGCTTCCCAATTTTTGTTTGTTTTGTGGTTATATTGGGCACATGGAGGCCAGATGCGACACACTAGCAACATGCAGAAAGCTGTGTTTCAGCCATGAGCTCAGAGTTCCACCGGTCTACTTCGATATTCTGCGTACATGGTACCTACCGAACGAGCTGGCAATTGAGCAGGGAAAATCAAACACAATGGGGCTGTGGCGTGCCCCAAGACCATCCTCATGGGAGATGGGACCTGCCACCAAGGTGCCGACGGCTAATCCTAGAATGCCGACGGTGGAAGGAGTTCTGGAGCATGTGGCGCGGCTTCGGGTTGATGACAACACCAACGTCAACAACAACGCTCTGGCTGCAATAGTCCCCATCGACAACACTGGGACTGCTGTGGCTGGGCACGTCGACTTCAACAACTCTGGCCATACCGGGGTTGGCAAAGCAGCTCCCCTCGACACCGACAATGGGGTGGCTGCGTAGCTCGTTGACAACAGCATAGTCGATAAAACAGTTCCCCTCGACAACAACATTGGGGTGACTGCTCTCATGATCGTCGACAACAACGCTGGAGCTACGGTGGAGGAGAACGGCCTGGCTGTTGAAAAGGAGGAACTTGAGGATGTGATCAAGATTGGAGACAAGGTGGACTCTAGCAGTACTGCAGACACGGATGATGACAACCTGAACATTCTGGTGGAAGGGAAGAACGATGCAACTGCTCTCTCGGCTACGGCATCGTCAAACTCAAGCATGGCAAAAAGATGGAAGAGGAAGGACCGGCAGGAGGCAGGGGAACAGAATGCCATCAACTCTGTTCCTCTTGCTAACTATCGCTTTTGGGGCGGTGGCAGGGTGCGCCAGCGCCCTGAAGAGGATGCTGAAGAAGTTGCCCTCCTGCATAGGGCCAAGAGGAGCTTCATTCCAGTGCCTACTCTCTCCGAGTGCTTGGGTAAGGAGGAGCTTCGCAAACTGCGGGAAGAGGAGAGGGCCAGGGCACAAAATAGGACTGAACTGAACCAGGTGGCAGATCAGGAAGAGGATGCAAGTGAGGCAAGATAGGAGGAAGAGGAGGCAGCCAGCCATGGGGCCGCTGGCCAACTGACAGGTGCGGATGAGGGCACCTGTGAGGAGCCATGATGCTGTTAGGTTGGAACTGTCGGGGTGCAGGCCGGACCGGGACAGTTCAGGAACTTGAATGGCTAGTTCGTGTGCATCGTCCAAAATTAGTGTTTCTCTCGGAAACTCGCCAGAATAAAATGTATGTGGAGGGGCTTAGGTGGCGGTTAGGCCTGAAACATATTGTCACTTTTAAGAAAGAGGGGAAAGGAGGAGGGTTAGCTTTGTTTTGGGATGAGAGCATCCATGTTGAGCTGTTTAAGATTGGTGAGCGCTTTATCGATGTAACCATTCATAATTTGCCAGAAGGAAATAAATGGAGATGCACGTTTGTGTATGGAGAGCCCCGTGTTCATGAGAGATACAATATGTGGAACCTTCTGCGCAGAATTAAACCTCTTCTCGAATACCCATGGTTGATGTTTGGAGATTTCAATGAATGTATGTGTCAAGAGGAACACTTTTCAGCCAGGAAACGAGGTGAAAAACAAATGCTTGAGTTTCGGGAGGTTCTTTCTCACTGTGACCTTCATGATCTAGGATACAAGGGCAGGCCTTGGACTTTTGATAATAAGAAGGATGGTAAAAACAATGTTAGAGTCCGTCTTGACAGGGCTGTTGCTAGTCCTGATTGGTCCAACCTGTTTCCTTTTTGTCAGGTAACGCACCTAACATCTTCTCGGTCTGATCATTCTCCAATTTTAATTTCTTTGGACAAGGCTGAAAGGACAAGGATGTCGCCTAGAGGGGGGGGGGTGAATAGGCGATTAAAACTTTTCTGGTTTAGGCTTGCTAATTGCGGAATAAAACTAGGTGTTTAAATTAACAAGCCAACAACCTAAATAAACTAGGCTCACTTATGTGCACCAACAACTTATGCTAAACAAGACAAGTAACAAGGTGATAGCAATATAGAATACTTCAAGCACGAAGGCTATCACAATGTAAAGTGCATAAGTAAAGAGCTTGGGTATAGAAATAACCGAGGCACGCGGAGACGAGGATGTATTCCCGAATTCCTCCTTTTTTAGGGTAGTACGTCTCGTTGGAGAGGTGTGAACCAACACAATGGTTCAACAACCACAAAGGTTTCACCTTCTTCTCCGATGAACCGCACCACGAAGGTTTGGTTCACCTTCCACTATCAGAATCCTTCGAGGCGGAAATCCAGAGCCTTTCAACAACGATCCGGGGCACAACCCACAACGGGATTGGGGGCTCCCGAACAGCTACAAGTGACCACACAAGGGTCTCAACCACCACACAGGCGTCTAGGGTCCAAAGACTCAAGAGTAACAAGTTCACAAGCTTTCAACTTCCACGAATCCTCATGGAGAGAGCAAACCGATGCAACACAATGCAATGGCAAGAACACAAGAAGTGCTCAAGTCCTTCACTCTCAAATTCCAACAAAGCAACAAATGCTTATGGGGGAATAAGAGAGGAAGAACAATGGAGGAGAAACACCAAGAACTCCAAGATCTAGATCCACTAGGTTCCCCTCACTTAGAGGAGAGATGGATTGGTGGAATTGTAGATCTAGATCTCCTCTCACAAATCCCTCAAAGATATGCAAGAATTATGGGAGGAATTGAGAGGGGGCAAGCTTTTCCAAGGTCAACAATGGAGGAGAGAGAGGGGAAAACGTGCTTGGAAGAGCTGGCTGGCTGGAGGTAGGTGGAGGGGTATTTATACCCCTCCCAGAAAAAGAGCCGTTGCAGTCCACTTAGACCGGAGTTTCCGGTCTAGGAGGCCGGAAACTCCGGCCTGGGTGGAAACTCCGGACTGACTGGGGGCGGAAACTCCGGCCTTCATCTGGAAACTCCGGGGTAACTCCGGGGTCACTCCGGCCCCAATACAGCGACTGCCGCCACGTTGCTCTCTTCTCAGCAAATCCAGATGGTCCGAAAACTCCGGCCGGTCCAGAAACTCCGGGGAAACTCTGGACCTACTCCGGCCTCGATGCAGCGACTGCCGCCGTGAGGCTTCAAAGCTCAGTGGGCCGAAGACTCCGGCCCCTGAGCACCCTCAGGCCGGAAACTCCGGCCTGGCCAGACAAACTGCAAAACCTGAAATGCAATAACTTTTGCAAGGAAGCTCCAAACGAGATGAAACCAACGAGGTTGGAAAGGTAGCGACAAGAGCTTTCCTACAAATATTAACGGTCACAAATATAGAGGAGATACCACACATGGGAGGTGTGGACCTTATATCGAGGAGGACCGGTAATATTTCCAACACCGAGAACGCAACAAGATTTCCATCCGGACGCCGTTTTCAATGATCTTGGGCTTGCTCCGAAGATAATCACAAGCACTACAAGATCATGCATATACACATCATAGTCCATCATGTGAGGAGGATAACACAAGAGGAGAGTTTGACCTCTCTACAAGAGACGAACCGGTAAAACCTCCAACATCAAATAACACCACAAGATATTCAAATTAAATCCGTTTTTGATGAACTAGAGCTTGGTATGGAGAAGAACAAAAGCTCTAAATTCTCACATGGATAAAAGCCAAATAAAAACCAAGAAAGATGATATGCCAAATATGCAAAGGTTTGAGCTCTCCACAAAGATGCGATCAAGTTACTCACTTGAGAGCCCCTCTTGATAGTACGCCGTCTATCCTATAACCCGGTCTCCTACTAACACCACGAGACCGGCAAAATAGAAACCCTATCAAGATCATACATTTGCCTTGCGCATTCCACTTGAGCTAGATGATGACGATCTTGACTCCCTCAAGTGGACCACATTTCTTGATTGCGCTTGCTAGCACATGCTTGATGAAGACTTCTCCAAATACTCCCACATACACCATTATGGGAGAGCCTCGCTTAGCTCTGTCTTCATGTATCCATTTGCACTTCATATTCTTCTCTTGATATAGATGATGGCTTGGAGATAAACATGAATGTTCACTCAATCTTCTTTTCCAAGCCATGCTTGCAATAAGCTCAACTCTAGATGACCATTCTTCATATGAACCCATTGGATAGAACCTTGTTCATCATATAATCTTCTAGAGTTCAACACATGAACTCCAATCTTCTTCATGGACAAGATCTATAAAGATATCTCAATGCAAACATTAGTCCATAAGGATTGTCATTAATTACCAAAACCACGCATGGGGCAACACATGCACTTTCAAAGGCTGCTGCTGTGAACAGATCTCCTTCTATTCGTAGATATGAGGCTTATTGGGAGCGTGAACCAGCGCTAGGAGAGGAGATTAAGACCGCTTGGAACTTGCATAAAAAAGCCAAGCCATCTGGGTGAGGTTGCTAACAATCTGTGTGGTGTGATGTCCTCGCTCCATGATTGGAGTGGTAGAACGATTGGGTCAATTCATAGAGAAATAGAGAAGAAGAGAAAGGAGTTGGAGAGAGCAAATTTGAGGTTTGATCATAAAGGTAGAGATCTTGCACACAAAAAAACATTGCTGAACTGGATGAGCTGTTGGAGAAAGAAGAAATTACATGGTGGCAGAGGTCGAGGGTTACTTGGTTGAGGTCAGGGGATAGGAACACACGCTATTTTCACCATAAGGCAAGTTGGAGACAGAAAAAGAATCGAATTGAGACGCTTAAAAAACCAAATGGGGAAGAGGTAACTGATTTGGCCTCAATGGAAGATCTTGCGACTGGTTTTTTTAGGACATGTACACTATGGATGCCTCTATCCAACCAGATTTAATAACTGATCTGTTGCAACAGAAGGTTGATGAACAAGCTAATGAAAGCCTTTGTACTTTTTTTACTGATGAGGAGATTAGTTTTGCACTATTTCAAATTGGGCCTACTAAAGCCCCAGGTCCTGATGGCTTTCCGGCGTGTTTCTTTCAGAGAAATTGGGGCACTTTAAAGGAAGATATCATCGCTGCTGTAAAGAATTTTTTTGAGACTGGGGAGATGCCGAATGGAGTAAATGACACCTCAATTGTCCTTATTCCTAAATTGAAAAATCTTGTGACGCTGAAGGATTACAGACCGATAAGCCTTTGCAATGTCATATACAAAGTAGTGTCCAAGTGCCTGGTCAATAGAATGCGACCACTTCTAGAGGATATTATTTCAGAAACTCAAAGTGCCTTCATTCCGGGGCGTTTGATCACCGACAAGTGCTGGAAATTTTTGTGGATACAAACTTGATCTGATGAAGGCCTACGATCGCGTGGACCAGAACTTCCTGGAAAATGCCATGTGGAAGTTTGGTTTTTGCGAAAAATAGATTGGGTGGATTATGACATGTGTCAAAACGGTCAAGTTTTCAGTCCGTTTCAACGGGAAGTTGTTGCACAACTTTAATCCTTCGAGAGGGTTTAGACAAGGAGACCCTTTGCCTCCGTATTTGTTTCTTTTTGTCGCGGAGGGGCTCTCCACTCTTCTCCAAAACAGAATCAACAATGGGTATATTAAAGAGCCTCAAATCTGCAGAAGAAGCCCGGGCATATCTCACCTTCTATTTGCTTATGACAGCCTTCTCTTCTTTGAAGCAAGTGGCGAGCAGGCTGGTCAAATAAATGATGTTCTACGATCTTATGAGAAAGGTACGAGACAACTTCTTAGTACAACTAAATGTTCTCTCATGCGTGGTCAGAACACTACCAGGGAATAGGCCTTCTGTGGCGCACCCACACTATATGCGCACAGAATTCTCAAAAATTTCAAAATATTCAAAAAATGACAAAAAATGCAAAAAAAGTTTAAAAAAATCAGGAAAAAAATGAAAAATGAAATAATTTGGAAAATCCTAATTATTTGAATTTTTCTGGATTTTTTGAATTTTTTGAACTGATGACTTCCCGCTTTTGAATTTTTCTGGATTTTTTGAATTTTTTGAACTGATGACTTCCCGCTAGGTCACCCATCCTCAAATTGGTCCAACCAAAGCACGCTTAACTTCTAAGTTCTATTCAGTCCAACTACCCTTGTGCTGTTCAAGTTCTTATTGATATATGTATCATATGAAGCCTCTTAATGCTTGTATGTGTATATGCGTGGAATGTGTTATATATGTGTTTTTAAATTTCAAAAGTTTCAAAAACTTCGAAAGTTTCAAATGGAGATTCAAAAGTTTTAAAAAATCCCAAAAAATTCAAAAAATAAAAAAAATCGAGGTTTTTTACCTCTCATGCATGCCTACCCCCCACACCCCCCCGTGGATCGCTTTTTCAGTTTTGCAAAAAAAATGATAAAATCTTCGATAAATAAAATCCTTTGAGATATAGTTAGGTTTTAGTGTCTAGTTCGTAAAGAAATTTTGAAATATAAATTTTGACCTTTTTTGCGAAAACAGAAAAAAGTAAAACGTCTATAACTTTTTCATACGACGTCGAAAAAATGCGTTTAATATGTCAAAAAATTCGTGAGAAAAAAGGAGCTCGATTTCACCGGGGTTTACCCGGTGAACTTTTCTCAGATTCGGGAAATTCCAAAAGAGTAAAATTTATTTCAAAAATAAGATTTTTTTCTACAAAATCAAAAAAATTCAAAAAATTCAACAAATTCAAAAAAAATTCTCTAGCTTTTAGAAAAATATATTTTTTGGATTTGTTTTGGTTTTTTGGGATTTTTTGAATTATTTTGGATTTTTTGAGTTTTTATGGATTTTTTGAATTTTTTTGGATTTTTTGAATTTTTTGGCTTTCTGTGGCGCATATACAATATGCGCCGCGCCACAGAAATGTGGCTTTCTGTGGCGCATGTAGCTATATGCGCCACAGAAAGTCTCATTTCTGTGGCGCATTTAGTGGGTGCGCCACAGAAATGTCGATTTCTGTGGCGCATATAGCTACATGCGCCACATAAATATGTCTTTCTGTGGCGCATGGGGCTAGATGCGCCACAGAAAGACACATTTCTGTGGCGCATCTAGACCCATGCGCCACATAAATATTTTTCTGTGGCACATGGTTATTTGGTGCGCCACAAAATGTGGTTCCATAGAAAGCTAGTTTCCTAGTAGTTGAATGTTGGAGATGCTGATGCGGCCATTGTTGTTTCAACATTGAGTGTGGAAACAACTTCTTTTGATGATAAATATCTTGGCCTGCCGGTTCCAGAGGGGAGATTGAAAAATGATAAATTTCAGCCAACAAAAGAAAAGCTCTCTAAGAAATGTTCTGACTGGTCCAAGAAGTACATGTCGGGGGCGGCAAAAGAAACTCTTATCAAAGTTGTTGCCCAATCTATTACAACTTATGCTATGAGTGTCTTTAAATTCTCGGCTAGCTTGTGTGAAGAACTAAATCACATTATTAGAGATTTCTGGTGGGGAGATGAGGTGGAAAGTAAAAAAGTTCATTGGCTTTCTTGGGAAAATTGACAAAGCCCAAGAACCAAGGTGGCATGGGGTTCAGAGATCTGAGACTTTTTAATCAAGCTCTCTTAGCAAAACAAGCATGGAGATTAATTGATAAGCCTGATAGCTTGTGTGCTCGGTTATTGAAGGCAAAATATTATCCAGCGGGTGACCTAATTGACACTTCTTTTATCCAAAATACTTGACACTTCTTTTATCCAAAATACGTCACCATGCTGGCAGGGCATTACTCACGGTTTGGAGTTGCTCAAAAAAGGAATTATTTGGAGAATTAATACAGGTTCTAAAGCGAAAATTTGGCGTGACAACTGGATTCCAATGGATAACTTGAAGAGTATGGGTAAAGCAACAAGTACTAGAGATAAGTGGGTTTCGAACTTGATTGACCCTGCCTCAAAACAATGGAAATATGAGCTTGTTAGGAAAATATTCCACCCGGCTGATGCTGATCATATTCTGCAAATTAAAATCCCTTCTTACAACGGGGATGATTTTCTTGCTTGGCACCATGAAAGAAATGGAATTTTTTCGGTGAGGAGTGCATACAAGCTAGCTGCTTCTCTTCAGTCAAAATTAGTTCAAGAAGGATCAAGTACTAAACCAGCTGGGAAAAGATACCTTTGGAATCTAATTTGGAAAGCTAATATTCCGCCTAAAGTCAAGATTTTTGGTTGGAAATTAGCTACTGATTCTTTGGGGGTTCAGGCTTTGAGGTGCAGGAGGAAGATGGATCATATTTCTACTTGCCATATTTGTAGTATGGAACCGGAGACTAGCCATCATGCGGTGGTGAATTGCACAAAAGCTGTTGCGCTTCGCCAATGCATTAGGAAAATTTGGGAACTTCCCCCTGACCACCTTCTCTCCGAAACTGGTAACAATTGGGTACTAATTCTGCTTAGCCATATCAGTGAGGACATGTGTGCCAAAGTGTTGATGTTGTGGTGGAGAACTTGGCATCTCCGAAATAACCTCATTTTTGGAGATGGTAAGTGCACAATTGAACATTCCTCTGTTTTCTTGCAATCTTATTTGTCAAACTTCCAGGATAAAAGAGAGATTGAAGAATTAGTTGACCCAAAAGGTAAATTCCCTGCTGCCCAATCTGATGCTAGGTGTAAGATACTGAGAAAAGAACTGCCATGTATATGGAATAAACTTGTTAATGGGTGGGCTAAGTTGAACTTTGATGCTAGCTACTCCATGCATAATCAATCAGGTGCATGGGGTGGTCTTTTAAGAGACTGATGGAAAAGTAATATTGTCAGCTTGGGGTCCAATCCCTCATTGTACTGATGTGGAACAGGCTGAAGCCTTGGCGGGTTTGGAAAGCATAAGAGCCGTGCTTCCGGTTTTCTCAGGACAAGTACATTTGGAGAGTGATTGTGCTTCTCTCGTTGCTCAGATTAATTATCAAGGAGAAAATAAATCGGCAATTTCTGGAATTGTTGCTGATATCAAAAGGCTGCTCGAGACTTTGCAAAATGTGAAAGTGTCTAAAATTAACAGAACTGGTAATCACGCTGCTCACATTCTAGCAAAACTAGGTAGTTCTGTGTTGAGTGGGGATGTGTTGATTGGTTCATATCCTCCCTGCGTGGATGGAGTGATCAATCGTGATTGTAACCGAATTGTTCCTTTACGATTTATAAAAGCCAAAATTCAAAATAAATAAATTATTATCGAGACAATTCTGAATTATTTTTGTCTAAATCCACCCAAAATAATTATCCGGGAGACGGGCTGGGCCGGTACTGATGGAAAGTACACACGAGCCTGCTAGACCAGCCCGAGACATGCTGGGCTGGCACTAATGAAGTATATGTCAATATGTTTATATGTGAGCCCAAAGCTGCAAGTAGCGGATTTCGTGAACCGCAGCGATTCTCAGAAGAAAAAAAAGGTCAACCGAAACGAGACAGCGACGAGCAACGGCGACGCGCGTGCTTCCCCTGAGTCCAAGACATGCCTCTGCTCGGTCCAGCACATGCCGCTACTCGTTCCTGAGGAGAAAAGACTCCAAGGAGGCGCGGTCTCCTACTCTGACTTGATTACTGTTTTCTACCATTTTCGTAACTTTTATTGGACCATGGCGGTTCCTATTTGTTGTTTTCATTTCGAATAGTATTTATCACGGTATAATTTTGGGGTATAACTAATTATCAGTCGAATGAAAATGAAAATTAATTTAGTTCTCACGACGACACGCGTGACGTGGGCTTCTTGTGCTCTTCGTACACATTGACTTGTTCGAATCCTTCCTCGCGCACGGCGGTCGAGCTGGAGCCGCCGCAGGCGCAGCTGATCGCAGCGGAGGCGGCGACGGCGAGGCAGATCCTTAACTTGGGGGTGCAGGGGTCGCCGGATAAGAGGGGGGGGGGGGTATTTAGAGGGGATTGTCGGAGCGGCGGCGAACCGACGGAGGAGGAGCTCGAAGTAGGGCAGGGCGGCGAGGCATCCCGGCAGGACACCGGCCGCGGGCATGGTGGACGACGGTTCGGCCGACGGTGACTGCGGGGCTGTTCTTCCTCCTCTCCGGCGACCTTGTCGTCTAGATGTCCCGATCTGATGCGCGAGAGGTGAGCTCCTTGAGTGATAGTTGCCTGCCTTAAGTTTGACAGTTTGGTATGTATGTGGTTCTTAGGGCATGTACAATGCGGTGACGTCAGCCTTCCCTTAGAGATGCCACGTCGGATATTTGTTTAGTTGGAGAAAAGAGAATGAAGAGAGAGGGGGTTGTCTTCCCCTTAGCTAAGGGATGATCTCTTAAAAATTAAGAGAAGACTATTTTCTCCATTGTATCATATGCTCTCCCTTATTAACATAATTTCTTTCTAAATTTATTTAGTTCTCATTAATTACTAGAGATGACAATAAGAGATAACGCATTGTACGACTACTATTTATTACCTTCTCTAAGTGACGTGGAGTGCTAAGAGAAGACCAGCCTTCTCCACCATTGTACATGCCCTTACCATAATTTAGAGTTGCCACAACTTAATTATTGTCCATCTGTCATAGAATGAATTGTTTACTAAATTTTGCCACCTTTTGTGTGGTCTAATTTCTCGGCTATAGTTACCAAAATTAAGCTTGACAAAGTGTGGCTAGTAGCCAAATAGATCCGCCATGACCGCAGCCCCACTTGGACACAGACTCTGACTCTCGGAGCCGCCTTCTTTATAACCAGCACGCACCAGCACGACTGCACGAGCAGGCAGCCAGCAGCCCACCGCCCCAGAGCACACGATCTCGGCTGCTCTTCTCCCTTGCACCTCGTGGACTCCGCCGCGCGCCAGATCCAACCCCAGGTACGCTCTCTCCCTCTCTCTCTTCGCATTCTTGAGGAGCTGATGCGGAATCTTCCGATCCAACTGCTGTTTGCTTGATTCCACGGCGCGCTCGCCGGCCAAGTAGGTTGGGACTGAACCGGAGCTTGTTTGTTCTTCTAATTTGCAGGTAGAGAGCCGCGCCGTGGCCGCCATGGGTTCAGACAACATCGTCCCGAGAGGTACTGCTTTCTTGTTTTCGTCCCGCATCGTTTCGCAGTTTGTGTTTTCTGAATGATTATGAAGCGCGGGTGTGTGAGTCTGGGTACGAGCTTGTCCTCGATGATGCTGGCAATGAGCTCGTTGTTACTAGTTCAGACTTCCTAATAATAGAAAAGATAGCGACATGAACGATCTGCCTCGCAAAGCAAGATTGTCACCTGTTATTTTCTAGTCCCTGAGTGGTTATTTTCAGAATTTCTTACCTGCCCGCAATCTTGAATTTCGTGTGTGTTCGTTTCCTTAAATCATTGTGGCATCCTTGAATCGTCCTACCACCACGTTTGCTGTACAGTTGAGTTTTTTTTTTTCAATTGAGTTGATAGGACAGCTACAGGTGTAGTTGGATACTTGGATGTACCAGTTTGGTGATTTGTTTTGGGGCAGTCTTGGTGCATCACCAGTATAAACAAATAATTCACTACTTCCTGTGAGAATTGAGATAGATATTTTTGTGTGCACACACTTGTAAAAATTATTGCAAGAATTGAAAATAAGGGGATCATTAGATCAAGGGAAATATCTGGCATCTTGTGGTTTAGCTTTCCCTGCTTGTCAGATTTTGTTCATACCATGGTCATGGGTAGGAGAGCTAGTCTAGATGGTGTGCAGTGTTCTGCAATCAGTAACTTCATCTTCCTTACATGACAGATGTCTGTGTTGTTGGGGTTGCACGCACCCCCTTGGGTGGTTTCCTTGGTGCCCTGTCTTCCCTGCCTGCTACTAAGCTTGGTTCCATAGCTATTGAAGGTGAGATCAGTAATACCCCTGAAGTTATAATTTGTTGGATTTGTTTAGTTCCAATACTTATAACAGATTAATTACTGGGGTGATTAGCTGCTCTCAAAAGAGCAAATGTGGATCCATCCCTTGTGCAGGAGGTCTTCTTCGGCAATGTCTTGAGCGCTAACTTGGGGCAAGCCCCTGCGAGGCAAGCTGCTTTAGGTGCAGGGATACCAAACACAGTTGTTTGCACCACTGTCAACAAAGTCTGCGCATCTGGCATGAAAGGTTTGAGTTCATGTGAACAACTTCTTATGATCTCTGTTTGCAGTTTCTAGAAGCGAGACATTTTTTTTTCTGACCATGATCTTGTGTGTGTTTTTCTTTCTGCAGCAACGATGTTCGCTGCACAATCAATCCAACTGGGCAGCAATGATATTGTGGTTGCTGGTGGCATGGAAAGCATGTCAAATGCTCCGAAATACATTGCTGAGGCTAGGTTAGTAAAGTGTTCTTCTAATTGCATCCGGATGTAGTGCACAAGCGCAACTGAAGAACAACCTTGTTACGGTCAAAAAAGAACAATCTTGTTTTTCTGTGTGATAAACCTAGCATATGACGAGGAATAGTATGCCATAATATCCGTTGAAGTAGTTTATCTGACATCTTGTGTTTAGATTATGTTCTTTGTTGGAATTTATTTAAAGTATGCTACTTAAGGCTATTGTACGTCTCGGTGGCAACTTTGTGATGTGTGTACTCAAATGCAGAAAAGGTTCTCGGTTTGGACATGATAGCCTCATTGATGGTATGCTTAAGGATGGCCTTTGGGATGTATACGGTGATTATGCCATGGGAGTGTGCGCTGAGCTTTGTGCTGACAATCATGCCCTCACAAGGGAAGACCAGGTAACTTATGACAAATTTTAGTAACCACCTTCTAATGCAGTTATTATTCTTGTATATGTCTTACACAGAAGTGCATATATTTTCTCAGTTACTTCTAGAGATTCAGTAGAGGTGAATATTAAATACTGAAGCACGCTAACAAGTCTTTTTTTGAGTGCACTGAGTTCTTCAGTACAGAATAATATGTTTTTGCACCTTAATCGCCTCCCAGTTTTTATTTTCCTTTCACCTTGTTTTGTTGAAGAATACGGCATGGTAGAGTTGAACTTTGTCAGATATCTTCAAAATCTTCTAGGATTTGGTGTAATGTTCTTCTTGTACATTACGGCCCATGTATGATATATTTATAATTTTGACATATCTGAATCTGTATATTCTTATGTAGGATAATTTTGCTATTCAAAGTAATGAGCGTGGAATTGCTGCTCGTGACAGTGGTGCTTTTGCATGGGAGATTGTTCCGGTGATTTTCTGTCTCTGCTAAAGTTAGTAATGGTTCCTTTACTTGCCTTCCTAATGCTCTATGTCCTATCAACCAGATTGAAGTTCCAGTTGGCAGAGGGAGACCACCCGTACTTGTTGACAAAGACGAGAGCCTAGATAAGGTAAATTATTTCAAATAGAAACTTTTGTAAATATGCTTATACGTCACTCATGTTGTCTAGATAGCAGTAGCTGCAAATTTCCTTTTAAGACAACCAAACTGGTTAAAGCATGTTGTGAGTGACATTTTTTGTTTGGTGCTTTCATGCATGCTGTAATTAAATTTAATATGCACTAAGCTAAATAATATTGATATGCAGTACGTATTACGTGTTGGCAAAGTTGCTGATAGCTTGTCTTCGTGATTAATCAAAACGAAAATTTGTCATTGTATTTGTATGTGATACAATCATACAACTACCGTCTAATATGAGAATTGTGTTTTTTAGTTTGACCCAGCGAAACTAAAGAAGCTCCGCCCAAGTTTCAAGGATAATGCCGGTACTGTTACTGCTGGGAATGCTTCTAGTATAAGGTGCCTGCTTGTCATTTATTTTATTTGCAAGCCTTGTGGAGTAACTTCTACTGAATATGTGATACTTATTTGTTTGGTTTACATGGAGCAGTGATGGTGCTGCCGCATTAGTATTGGTGAGTGGGCAGAAGGCTCAAGAACTTGGTCTGCAAGTACTTGCAAGGATCAAAGGATTTGGTGATGCAGCTCAAGTAAGCCAAAATACCAAGTCTTATCTTAATTTGGAGAGATTTAACCTCTTTTAAGCAAGTGTACATAATGGTTTAGGTTCTGGATGGATATAGAAATGATCTAAGTTCAGGATGGATATATTAATCCATCCTCTATGAAATAGTTCACACTATAAAAAATTGTTATAAGCTGTCAAAGTTTGCATAAACACCTTCTCTGGAATAGTTTTATGTAATTGCAATATCTGAAGGTTATTCGCTACCGAAATTTTTGTAAAGAAAATAGCTATCAAAATTTGTAATCAGGAATGATATTTCTAACTATCTATTCATTATGCAGGCTCCTGAGCTATTTACCACTACCCCAGCACTTGCCATACCAAAGGCTCTCGCCCATGCTGGCTTAGAGTCTTCTTGTGTTGATTTTTACGAAATTAACGAAGCCTTTGCGGTATGGTCTTGATCATTTGTTTAACTACTTACTACTAGCAGTTTTTTGTTATTCATATTTCTTTCCACCTTTTTAATACAGGCTGTTGCACTTGCAAACCAAAAGCTTCTCGGTATTCCTTCAGTAAGTCCCGCCTTGGTTCAACTAAATTTTTCTGGGCCCAAAAATAAGTTCATATTGCTGTCGGAAAATGCATCTCGATTTGTTACTATTTCTTATTCACCAACATTATTTGTTAGTTAAACTACATATTCCAGTTACTGCTTCAGTGCTAACAACCAGTGTGCTGCTTGCAGGAAAAGGTTAATGTACATGGAGGAGCTGTGTCTTTAGGACACCCTCTTGGATGCAGTGGTGCTCGCATTCTGGTCACGCTTATCGGTGTAAGTTCTCTCTTGGTGTCTTTTTTGGTTCTGATCATGTATCTCGAGGATGGATCTTGTTTTCTAGTTGAAGCTATTCCTTGAGTAAAAATAATGAAATCTAGTTATATACTTAAAAAAAAGTAGTATTGGACATCTTTTCTGCGGCTATCATGGAGAAGAGTATTGGACATGTTTTCTATGGCCACTGTGAATTGTCACCATTTTACGACATTGGGTCCGCGGCACCAATAATGCCTTGCTTCTCAACAGGTTCTCAGGGAGAAGGGTGGCAAAATCGGGGTCGCCGGTGTGTGCAACGGCGGAGGCGGAGCATCCGCGCTTGTTCTCGAGCTCGCATAGGAGAAGTCCATCCAGATCCTGTAACACGAAAAGAAGACATCACTTAGATTCGTTCATTGAGCTACAAGATAAAGTTGCGGTGGCTATGTCAGGTGCTACGGTGTCAGGCATGTAAACTTATTTAGCAATAGTGGCCTTGTAGCATTATCTGAATTTGATACCTAATCTACGTTTGAAATGTCTGGGTCAGTTTTCCGGGACGACCTTGTACTCTAGTTTATTCTGTTTCCTGCTGTGGCTTTGTTGAAGTTACAAGCTTAATAATTGGTCGTAATAAAGCATGTTTTTGCTGTGAAGTTTCATACTCTATTATGTTTGTTTTACAGCTTGTCATTATCTTCCTCCAGTCAGCGAAGCGCAGTGTCATTGCTCTGACGGTTCTATTAGAATAAAATGAATTAGCACTCCATAATTATTACCATTATCGTAATTACTTCCAGATCAGTAAGCTAAATCAATTACTGCAGTGATTAACCATGACAGCATCGGTTAGTTCGCTTTGAAAATTGGAACCGAAGAATCTGTGAAACCCGAATTACTGGAAGGCCCAGCCCAGCGGCGGCCTCTCACAACTAACGGCCTGACGATCGCATTTTAATTTCTGGCTTCAGGTTCTCACGAACAGAGCAAGGATAGGCAGAGCCATGCTGTTGTTTTAGTCCCACCTCGGGAATTCGAGAGTCTTCATCCCATCTTATAAGTGGAACGTTCGCAAGCAGGACGTGCCGAGATGAAGGCACACCCAACGCACGAGGTACCTCGTGTCGTGGTGGTACCCCGTGCGGCATGCACGTGTAGCTTACAAAATCAAGGATTAATGATTACAGCCACCGCGTAGCCAAACCAGCGCATGAAATATGTGCTTGGCAATCTTTTTTTAATTTTTTTGGGATTATTAAACCTGATGCTTGTTTCATCCAAGTTTTCGATCTGGGCTGAGAATTATGAACGATTGTACGTGGCCCTGAAGCTGACTGAAAAATTGGTAGCCCAAACAAAGGAAATTCTTATGCCTGCAGTTCTACCAACACTACCAACTGCCATGAACTACATACACATTGGAAACACACTTTCTGAATAACTGAGACGTATCTTCTCCTCAGTGCAAGCTTGACGGCGCGGCCATCTTGGTATCCTTCTCTTTGCCATCCTCGACGGAGGACACCGAGTAGTCCTCGTCCTTCACGGCCAAGAACACCAGGACGGCGAGCAGCGGGTAGCTGATGGTGGTCAGCCCCCAGTTCACGATCAGCTGCGATAGCAGGGATGTCTTGTGGGTGTCGACTTGCCATGCCACAGCTGCTCCTGCGCTCTGCACTCCCTTGTAGAAACCAACATATCTGCGACAAAAGTTGAAATTTTGTTCATACAAGCGTTTTGATTGACAAAGACCAAATTCATTCCTAGTGGGCGAATCCCCCATTCCATTTTGCAGGAATTTCGGTGATGCGTGTAGCAATTTTTGGAATTATTATTGCTGTGCGCATTGTATTGTGCAGAAGCCCAGAGACTTGCCCTTCTGCATTATCAAGGAAAAAAAAATACAACTATGTGCTTTGACATTTCTTCCCTCACCGGCCCTCTTTGGTCATCTTATATATGCATTGTGCGTATGCAAGCAGGCACTATGCCTTGTACTTCAAAGACTTGACAAATGCTGAATACATTTAGAATGATGTATGGGACTGTTCAGGAAAATAGAACTCCTGGGCAAGGATTCTTCACACACTAAAAGCTAGGGCCGTTTTAGTTTCTTTTAAGACCAGACAATTGTTTGAAGGAAAAGGTAGTTGGATGAGAATCTTTATCCATCACAGCCTATCAATCAATCAAGTATCAAATTTATTGATGTAGCACATCTCTATCAACTTTTCTGTTGCATTGATGAAGTGGATAAGAATTCTGAAGCTGAATGACATCCGGTTCAGACAGCAAACATATGATGTTTCCCTAGCTTTGTAATTAGATTCTGAAAGGGGGCAGCATAGGCATGTCGTCGCAATCATGCTTTTTTCTAAACTACTACTTGCCGTGTTGGTTTATGGGACAAAGATCTGAACTCTCCCCAGGTCATCAGAGACAGTTAAGTACTTTACATGGAAAAAGGTCACCCCCTTTTTTGCAATGTTGATGATTCAGATGGCATGTTACAAACGATTCAATATTAAATCTAGCCGTGTAAATGCAGTGGACTCTTATCTTATCCATTTTGTAAAACTTTCCTGGCACAGTCTGCTAGTCAACTTAGGATCACGGAACTCAAAACAGAGTATGTTCTTCCATCAAACAGTGGCTTATTCTAAATAACAAATTAACAATCCTATATCTGATATGAGTGGGGGTGATCATGCATGATTGATTCATATGGCATGTTACGGTGTAATTCAATATTAAATCTAGCCGTGTAAAGTCAGTGGACTGTCCTGAGATCATGCAGTAGTTTATCCATTTTCTGAAACTTCCGTGGTCACAGTCTGCTAGTCAACTTAAGATAACTGAACTCAAAACTGAGTATGTTCTCTGATCAAACAGTAGTAGTTAACTTATGTTCTAACCAACGAATCCTAGTATATCTGAGATGAGTGGGGGTGATCGGTCTGCAAGAATTACGAAAACGTTGAGCAGTTGTACTTGTACCTGCTGAGTATTTGGGAGTCGTTGGCGAGTGCGCCGATGATCCAGTAGATGAGGCTCTGGAACATGGCGTCGAGCAGCCCGTAGGAGAAGTAGAGGAGGAAGGGTCCGGCGTATCGTCGGCTGTCCTTGAAGTCGATCTTGTCGGCGAAGGTGCCGTCGAGGTAGGTGAGCTGGTTGGCGAGGCCGCCGGCCCAGATGGCGGTGCCGAGCGCGGCGACGGCGGCGACGCCGACGAGGCCCCTCTTCCTGCGGGAGGAGAAGCCGAAGTCGAGGAAGTATCCGATGCCGGCGGAGCCGACCATCTGGGCGCCCCAGTAGAAGACGTTGTTGAGGCCCATGGTCCTGAGGGCAGAGAGGCAAATTTAGGACCGTTAGGGTACACTGTAATGCTTTAGTTCAATCAAAATCAGGAAAGATGAGTTTTTTTTTTGGAAATTTAGTTCAGTTCAGTGAAGAGGGTACTTGCAATCTTGCATCCTTACCTGAGTGTGAAGAGGAGGCCGTTGACGTTGTTGAACTGGTAGGTGTAGAAGAAGTTGCTGGCCCATGCGGCGGGGAGGATGAGCAGCATCTTCCAGTTGGTGAAGAGCTTGAGGATCTCCCAGCCCTCGGTGGAGACGGAGGAGTAGGTGACCCTGGTGGCGCGGGTGCCGTCGTCGCGGACGATCTTGGAGGGCGGCAGGACGAGGAAGGTGAGGGCGGCGCCGACGAGCATGAACACCATGAACGCGATGTAGGTGGCGTCGTTGACGCTGCCGGCGTTGGCGCCGCGGTTGTAGTTGAAGGAGAAGGGGAGGAGGCCGCCCAGGACGCCGCCGAGGTTGAAGAGGCACCAGAAGAGGGAGATGTAGCTGCCGCGGCGGTTGGGCGGCGGGTAGGATGTCATGATGGCGCCCTGGGCCGCCCAGAGCAGGCCCGCGCCGGCGCCGAGGAGCGCGCCTGCCGTGACGGGGAAGACCTGGGACTGGCGGTGGTTGTAGTAGAGGAAGGAGGCGGCGTAGAGCGGGTAGGTGAGGGAGCCGAGGAGGAGCGTGGTGCGCGGGCCGAGCAGGTTGTGTGCGGCGCCGCCGAGGATGCCGAAGACGGCGAAGCAGGCGTAGAGCGCCGTGTTGGCGTTGTCGGCGGTGCTGTGGTCGAGCTGCCCGCCGCCGCCCAGGCCGGAGAGCGCGTTGAACATTCCGGGGCAGCAGAAGCAGACCAGGCCGATAAGGGACACCTGGACCAGCGGCGAGTTGTACCGCAGGCCGCGGCTCGGCGGCGCCGGCGCCGGCGCCTGGGACTCCGCCTCCGGCAGCTCTTCCGACACGGCCATTTCTTCGTCCCCCGGCGGAGTGAGCACGGCAGTTGGGGATGGGGTGGCGGAGACGGAGGCGCGGTGGAAGACGATCGGCGGTGGCGGTATTTATAGATGGGATCTTGGATGGTTTCCGTTGTCTGTTGCGTTTCAGAGGAAAAGGGGAAGAAGGAAGAAGAGAGTGGTCAGACGTACTGACATTTCGAAGCAGGAGAGGTTGACATTTGGAGGATCATCAACGGGTGATGATTACAAAATAATTAGATACTCCCTCCGTATCAAAATATAAGTCGCACTAGTCACTTACCACACACATGTATGTAGACATGTTTTAGTGCAAAATTCACATGAATTTTTGATACGGAGGGAGTACTTTTTTTGACGGGAGGAATTTAGATACTCACTTTGTTATTTAAATATCGACGCCCTCTCAATATGCAGTTATGTGAAAGATGGCCCTGGTCTTACTTAACCTCGCTAAGTTGCGGGCTGTGTCTTGAACTTTTGATTGGCCAAAGAAAAGGCTCATTCAAATTTCTAAACTGCAATAAGGTTGTTTTGAAATCTTGAGACAACATTTGTTTGAATCTATTGGGTTTTACAATGTGCCCCAACTCTCTCCGTTATTCTTCCTAGCCCTATCAGGTTTCTCATGGTTCTATTTTGGCGAGGGAAACCAAGACGCAATGACATATGGAGCATCATCGCTAACCAAAACTACACCGAATCAACATTTGGATTCTAGAGAATCTTGATTTCCAATAATTTTTATTTATCACCGCAAAGATCCGTAAGACCTTTACAATTTGACTTTGTGAGAATAGGCAAGTTCTGGCAGAGCTCCTGCCGATACAGTCAAAAAAAGAATAGGCAAGTTTGACCCTGACAATATTGAAACCATTTTTAGCAATGATTGCATCGCACCCAATTTCCTTTATGCGAATAAGGAGTTTGAAGGCACAAAACCTTATTAATTCTCTGCCAAAGATTCATTCGACTCTGACTTGCCAGTGAGGGACAGCAAGAGCAATATTCCAATGCTTCCCCTCTCCTTTTTTAAGGATGTTCCAAACATCCATGGTTGGTGACCACAAGGTCACAAGGCTGAGATTCTTCGTCCTCGAAAATTGGATTTACTCGCAGCTGATTGTTTGGAGGCAGCACAAGACAAATAGGCAGCTAATTGTACGAGAGGTGGTTATAATCCTAGTGTTCATCGTTTGTGCAAGCTCTCACACTGTGGACGTCAGATTTGCAATGCGAGCACGACAACTTTGTAACATAGAGCGCTACAATGGTTTTAACTTTTTGCGAGACAGAGAACACCAAGTGATATTATCCCCATATCCTCAATGGGGGATAAGAACATCAATTCAATTTCCATTTTCCGCTCAATATGTCCATACATGGAAAAAAAATCCTGTTTGGCTTGTGTTCTACAACAACACGAGACATGTTCAGATGCAGGCCCGCTTGGAGCTTTCCTGCTGATAAAGAAAGTCAAGAGGTGATCTCATCAAGTGCTCGTGAGTCGCCATAGCAAGCTAGGTCCGGTCAACGCCGACGTCGCTCATAACGACTCATCCTTCATCCTACGCCGAGCTTGATTCCACATGAGTTCCAATCTTACCTCGAACTCTTTATTATCCTGGTTATTCGTTTGCGTAGGATCGAGACAGTTTTCCGTACCGCCTTCTTCGCGTTCATATCAAATTCATGTGTTTCCTAGTGTTTGTGTATCTAGCTACAATCCAGAGATGCTCTTGGAGGAGTTCACCTGTCAATGTGATGATGATATGCTGATTGATATGTTGCGTTGTGTCCATAAACTCCATGGTTTGCAGGGCAGGCAAAGGAGGAGTACAAGTCAGCAAGATTTTACATCACAGGCCATCCATCCCCATCATCTCCTCCCATGAATGAATAGACAATCTTCAAGATGGAGAACTTTCAGACTAGACCTGCGGCGTGCAACTGCCGGCCTTCAACGGACTGCATTTCCGTGGCACGCGTTGAGGATTCAGATTACAATAAACGGCCGGTCCAGGAACTGACAAACTCGCCGGCCGGCCGGCCGCAGTAATACTACCAGTACTGATTTTTCTTTCAGGAAAACAGTAGTTTATAATCAGACGCCTGCAGTCCACATCTGCATATATAAAATAAAATAGATATACACAGCAAACCGTGACCAGCCAGGCACGGCGGAATGCACATTATTATCACATACTTATTCTGGTGACAGCAGACATACGCTGTAGTAAGAGTGTTTGGACAGAATTTATGGTGGCAGTTTAGCCACAAGAAAGTACCGTCAGCATGACAAGTGCGCGAGGTTAGAATTTATCAATTAACAGGTTGGCGTTTCAGAGGCCCTCGAATGAGTATGTACGCTTAAGCTGGAAAAAGAAAAGGAGAGTTTCCGCCAGGTGTGATCCCCTCGGCTCCCGTGGAAGACGACAGCCTCCTCATAGCCTGCAAACAGGGTAAAATTTCAGATGCTCCTAGTTCTAACCCAGGCAAGATAAGTAGTGTCCTCAGAAAATCAGCGCGTTATAATTCACACAAGATATTGGTCATATGATTTGCATCTCCCTTTTGTACGAGTACTATCTAAGCACATGTTTTGTTAGAAGTTGGGGCTGTGAAACCGCTACTGCTTAGTTAAACAGGCAAAAAGACTAGCTATAAGCAAGAGTTCAATGAGTCAAAGAAGGAGGCAAAGTTAACAACTTGGCATCCTCTAGGACCTCTTCTTCCTTATCCATCAATAAGACAGATGCTACTCTGTTCGTTTTGCTTGCCAGTTCGTCTCTCTTTATTGTGAAGAATGAACACAAATGACATAGGATCAGAAAGTCACGTTCTAGCTACCTACAAGCAATAGCCTTCAGCTAAGCCATGACCCACCCTAGCCACAACGCTGTCAATTCTTACTTTATTTATTAAAGTGTGGGCACTGCATACTGGGTGGCATTCAATTCGAAGGATTACGATATGCTAAATATGTGACAACTGAAAAACTTTCACAACTAATTTGGTACTAGAGAATATCAGATAATACAAGACTGCACCTACTTTGCTCACTCATACAATTGGACCCACAAAATATATGGCACCCTTTTCTTGCTGAAGAGACACGGGACAATGTTCCATTTTACCTATGAGAGAAATTTACCTTAAGGAAGAAAACAGCTTGCGGACTTCTTCAAAGATTTCATCTGCACTTCCTGTTGCATTTATCTGCATAGAGTTCAAGAAATACTCTTATACATCCGAAAGGTCAGTCTGAAAATTAAATAAGACGTCCTACATGGGATCAAAATGATACAAGGACCATTTTACAATGGTATATCCCTTTTTCCCCCTTGGAAGAGATTAACAATGTCTCCCAAATGAATGTATTACAGTCACTCATGACATCTAATATAAAATCGATAGGCAGATCACGCTTCCCTTCCCACACAGTCTCTATCTCTCCATTAATGAATATTAAACGAAATCAAAATATGACGGAATGGCCATACTGTCTCTATCTCTCCATTTATGAATGTTAACATATATCCTTGCTATTTATACACTGGTAACCCATTTGTTTCCGAAATACACATTGACATTCATAAAGATTCAAGAGAATGAGCCGGCTATAGTTCAATGCTATACATTAAGAAGCCTTTTGGATCAACTTCTAGAACAAAAGGCATATGGAAAGGTAGCAAAAAAGGTTAACAAACTTTGTTTGTGTTTCTGGAAATGAAATAAAAAAATGTAAAGGGTAGTATGGGAAGGAAACAAAAGGCATATGGAAAGGTAGCAAAAAATTTCTCATATCTGGGACCCTCTGTGCAGAATAAATCAATTAATTACCTTGTGAGCCTTTCCCCTTGAAGAGTAGTAGTCAACAACAGGCATATTCAAACTCTCGAACACTTTTAGACGCTTCTTGATTGTCTCAATGTTATCATCAACTCGCCCCTATGAAATGAAAATAACAGAAATAAACAGCGGGGTCAATCTAATGTAATATAATTTAGAGTAAACCCCACTAGAGTAATACATCTAGTGACAAATTTGCGGTAATCAACTTCCTATTTTGGTTATATGCACATAACAAACTAATGGAGTTTATGTTTCTTCTCTTCAATATAAATGACATATGAAGAAGGAAACTGTTCGTGGCTAAGCGAAGTCTTACACTATCCTTTACGAATGCTATCATTCTGGTTAGTTAAGAGAGAGGGAGTAAGTAGATGATTGTCGAAGCCAAGACCATGTGGGAAATTAAAATCATAGAGAAGCACACATGGACAAAACTTAGATAAAAAGTGGGGAAAATCAGTGCTCATATTACATACTACCTCTGTCCACATATATAAGATATCTTGGTGGGTTGTTTTAGCCCACCAAAACGTCTTATATTTGGGGACAGAGGTAGTATATATCAAGTGCAATTTACACCCAAATAAAGTACGAAGACCAACCTGGTTACGGCTTAGGAGGCGTTTGACCATCAAATCCTCAGGACAGTCAAAGAAAACCACAAGGTCTGGTTCAGTTCCAGTCTGAAATAGTTAAAAAAATCATCAACATATCAGAACAGGAACCATGCAACCTACATTTATCTGATTAGCAATTAATGACTGGACAACCATGGAAATATCTCAGTTGGCATATGCTAGTGTCTTCGTATTACCGACCACATCATAAACATTATCTTTGACATAAATACTACTACTGGTTGACAAGATGCAACCCTATATCCACCATAGCGGTACTGTGGTAGAAACATTAACTGGGAACTACGGCATAAAACTGAAAGTGCATCATTCTAGAGGACATAGTTACTAATTTAGTAGTACTTAATATACATGCATGAGAAATGGCTGATTGCATACTAGCACTAATAGTTTTGGGCATGTATGTATACGCAAATGGTTACAACCAACAGTGCTACAGAACCGCAACATTCACCCGTTATTAGCCTCCCCAAAAGATAAACAAAAACTGATGAACATCATGGACCTATCATCTCATCACATACTATTTAAATTAATAGAGAAGCCTGGACTAGTAATGCAAGGCAAACAGAAAACTTACTAGTTTTTCAAATGCAATTCTGTTTTCCTCACACCTTGGGAAACCATCAATAAGAACCCTTTTAGCAGTGCTTGATTCAATTGCTTTTCTGATCAGTTCAACAGTTGTCTCCGAAGGAACAATCCTCCCCTCCTTTATTATCTCTAGGATGTCTTCCCTGACAAGTGTCACGCAAACCAACAAATCAACTCACTGAATAATCTGTGTTAGTCATCGTATGGCTATCTAAGGATTGAATGATTTTTTTTACCCTTTCTCAGTACCAGAAGCTATTTCATCCCGCAGAAGGTCTCCAGCACTCACATGAGCAAATCCAAAATCGGAAGCAATCCTACTACATTGTGTTCCTTTCCCACTCCCAGGCCCCCCTATATGCAAGATCCTCATTAGTCATGTGGACATTTGAAATTCGAGCAGGACTACATCAAACTTAAAATAACACTGATTATCGTTCGAAAAGTAATCTCAAGTTACACTACACAAGATATGCATGGATTTTACAGACGCATAAACGAAAGCAATGATAAATGGAGGGTACATTGGAGTAAAAGTAGGAAATTTACCTAAGATGAAAGCGATGAACGGCCTGACACCATCACCTCCCTGTAGAATAAACGAGGGTACAATACCAGTTAATTCACATGCAGTTTGCAGAGGCGCAGTTGACACAAAATACAAAATGCAGGTTTCGGAACAAACGTACAGCTAGGGATGTGAAGAGCCTGAGCAAATTCGGAGCAAGTGGTTTCTGCAAGCAAATCATTTGCGAGTTCGTTAGCGTCAAGGAACCACCCACGGGAATATTGATCCCAATGAAGCAAGAAAGAAAAAATCGACCCGTAAGTGCAGGATTATTGAGCAAGAAACGCAAACACCGCAGATTCGGTCCGGCCAGCGGGGTGCATACGACGCGTTCGACGGAATGCGCAGGAGAGAAAGAAAGGGGGAACCGTGGGGTTACCTCATTGGGGGCGGGGATGAGGATGTGGCGGTGGTGCTGCTGGTAGGAGGAATGGGAGTTGGAGGAGCCTGCGGATCGGGGAAGAAGGGCTCTCAGCCGCCGCCGGAACATCCCGACGCCGATCGCTCTCGTCTTGTTTGTCGTACGGGGCAGGGCAGCAAGAGAGGCGCGCACACCTCACCGCGCCCGCAAGAGGTGCGGAATGGCGGAGGTAGGGAAGGGTAATCGCGAGCGGGCTGAACGCGATGGCCGGCGGGCGGCCACGGCGCAGGATTGAAGTCGCCGGAGGACAGGGCCAGGCTGAGGTGAGTTTGTTCGTTTTTCCTACCTTTTCCCAAAAATCAGCTCTAATCGATGAATGAAACGCCACGTGGCCGTGGGTTACCACTTTCGAGCTCTTTTCTTGTCTTTTAAAGGAGGAATCACCGAAAGGTATTTTAGATCGAAAGGTATTTTAGATCTAGTTCGTCATTATTAAGCTCTAGATCTTCTGAAGCCTGAAAACATGGTATATAACAAAAGAATATAAAGAGTTAGAGCATATCTAGCATCTATCTAGACTACTGTTAAAAGAGCAAACATGTTCGGATACATTAAATCACAACCGTTCGATATTAGATCAGCGGTCCAGATCGGTCTAATATTTGATAACTCTAACACATTTTTTCGTTTTTTCTGTAAATTACACTTATCGCCACCGCTAAAAAAAAACTTACCCCACGCTGGCGGTGCCACTCCGGAACTGAGCTGATGTTCGCCCTGCCGCTCACGACCAGCCTTCGGACCTCTTCCTCGCGGGTTACGTCTTGGACATGTAGTTTCAGACCGATTTTTTAACAAGAGGAGGAAAACTCGCCGCGCCGGCAGAGGACGCCAAGACGGCGCGGGCATCGTACGGCCGAAAGGTACAGTAGCTAGCTAGCTTGTGCGCGTTGATTCGATTGATCCAGGCAGCTAGCTACCCTGTGAGCGATCCAGCAATCGAGCTAGTTGTAAGCTTCTACGGGCGCGGGTGCAGACAAGCGGAGCGCGCAGTGGGGCGGCGGCGACGGCGTGCGTGCAGGTGCGCCGGCGCAAGGAGGAAGACAGAAAGGAAAAGCAAAAAGAAATTAAAAATAAGGAGATCACTCCGGTGTGTTTTTAGAGGCTCGTATCTATATTCGTGGGGACAAAATTTTGTACCGTAAAACTTTTCCAGCTCAACTAGATATCAATTTTCCGGTACCAAATTATCTAGTATTTGCTAGAGATGTTCTTAGGCCGGCACATGGGTCAGGTCAGCAACTCGGCGGCAGAGCCATGTGCGCGCGGACGTTCAAGCGGGACGAGCCGACCGTGGTATCGCCCAACGATGACTTGGACGAAAATTAAAACCGGCTAAACCGTGGGAAACCGGCTGTTAGGAAACCGACATTTTCCGTGGGAAACCGACATTTACCGCGACAATAGCGATGAGGATGGCGACAACCTTCATGCTCACGCGTCATCTGTGCGCTCTTTTTATCTTTCCCTCTACATGCAGGCGATGATGCATGAGGCGGTGCCGGAGGTCGTGCTGAACGATACGTGTGTGACATTGAGCATATGACATAATTTGTGCTAAAAATGCTAAAAAAGCACGCCTTCATCACAGGGCACCGGTTCTGTTGACTCTTGTGTGAGATTTGTGTGATCTGATGCTTACATAAGCATCGTTCTCTTTGCAATATAAATTTTAAAACCGATGTAAAAGTGTAAAAGAAGTAATACATGTAGACCCTGTTATATTCTTACTACTTATAAATTGTCTCTTTAATTATGAAGACGTGCGTTACACGTACATGCCAACTATTATTCTTAAAAGGGCAAAGCCCTGTAATGTTTTTTAACGTTTTGTGCCAAAAATTTGACCCGACCAGATCTCTTATGTTGGTCCGCCCCATATGTTTTTTAAGGGCACCTAAAACGGGAGAGGAAATCTTCATATGCTGGTCCTCCTCCACTACCAGACACTGATGTCAGATAGTAGGGTAAATGTCGATGTTTAAAACCGGAAAAGATCTTTGGCTCCCGAGCACCAGTGATTCCGGTAGTTTAAAAAATTCATAAATACTATTTGTGAGTTTTAGAAAAATCTGGAAAAACAATCACGGACACAGGCAATGATGTATCCCACAAATGTGTAAAATATCACCTTTAAATACTTTGTATTTTTGGCTACACAAATATGAAAAAATATGATAAATTGGAGATTTGAAAATATACATATTTAGATCCATACTTTTGTCATTTTTGTGTAGCCCAAAATACAACGTATTTGAAGTTGGTTTTTGCACGTTTGTGGGATACATCGTTGCCTATGTCCGTGATTTTTTTCAGAATTTTTAAAACTCATAAATATTGTTTTTGAATTTTTTAAATCAGCGGGATCATTGGTGCTCGGGAGCACCAAATCTCCTCTCGTTTAAAACGTATTCTTTAAAAAAACATAAGTATTATTTTGAAAAAGATAATTTGACAAATATTGTTTCTATAACCTTGGTTTTTTGTTGGCACATATGTAGGGGTGCGTTGTTTTCTTTTTTGTTACAAACACGTTTTGAAAAATCTTTTCGCTGCAATTAAATGGCAATTTATTGAATTTACTTTCTACAAGAGCTTGTTCGAAATGTTGCAAACTTAGTTCACAGGTTTATTAGATTAATATAATTTTATTTTGCAGAAAAGTAACAGAAAATGTCGTACAAAATCCACTAGTTTAACACCTCCCTGAAAAAATCGCGAAAGAACTGTTGTATTTTTTTTTGCAAGAAATCCACGTGTCTTTTGATGATAAATTTAATAATTTGTGAATTCCATGCATGAAACTAGGACACTCCAACAGGGAGACATCGCAGAAGGATGCATTGGCTGGCTTGGTGGAAAATCAATTGGGCTGGTAGCCCAGCAGGAAAGAGGAAGCACACTGAACATTCTGGCTCCCAAGCGACGCCGGTGCAATGACTGACAAGTCAGATCAAGGCGCGGAAACCCTAATAAACAAGACACGGGCTACTAATATTTTTGTACTAGGGAGATTTAATGATAACCCTCCAGCTCACTTACCCCCGATAAACGGTGGGCTATTTATTCCGTCAATCTGGAACCAGAAATACACATGCGTTAAGCATGTTTCAATGTGGAGTGCATACGGGTAGTACACCCTTTAAAAACAAATTAATTAAGGAATAAAACATTGCCGTTGACGCTTTAGAAATGAAGAAAAGCATGTCGAAAAACAAAGTGACGAGATGGATTGGTCCAAGAGCTAGCTAGGCCGATGACCGATCCCTTGGAGTAATCTTCATGGGCAAGCCGCCAGCCATATGCAGCGTCCCGGAGAGGTTGAGGCCGGGATGCCCCTCCCCGCCGAGGTAGCGCAAGGTGAACCTCTCATACACGCAGGCCGCGATGGATTTCATCTGTATGTAGGCCATCTCCTTGCCGAGGCACGACCTGGGTCCGGCGTTGAACACCGGGTACTTGAACGGGTTCTCTGGCCGGAACGCCCCTGCCTCGTCTAGCCACCGCTCCGGCCTGAACACCTCGCAGTCTTCCCCCCACAGGTCCTCCATCCGGGCCATGGCGTACGCGCAGTAGGACATCTGCCACCCTTTCCCCACGAAGGTGCCATCAGGAAGGCGATCGTCCCGGCTGCAGATGCGCGAGTTGACAGCCACTGGCGGGTAGAGCCTCATGGACTCTGTGATGGCTGCGTGGAGGTAGTGCATCTCGCGCAGCTCGTCCAAGCTGAAGGTGGCGGCCGTCGACGCGCTTCCAGCTCGAGCGCGAACCGCGCGGATCTCGCTCAGGATCTTGTCTTCCACCTCGGGCCGGGAGGACACGAGCCAGAAGAGCCAGGAGACGGAGGAGGCGGCGGCGTCGCGGCCACCGAGGATGAAGTTGGTGATAACGAAGATTAGGCCCTGGTGGGTTTGCCCGCGAGACGCGGCGAAGCGCGATAGGAGGTCATCTTTGCCGGTGTCCACTCCTCTCTCGCTGCGCTGCCGGATGATGTTGTCGGCGTAGCCGTGGATCGTGGCGAGCGCCCTGCGCATCTTCCTCTCGGGCCCTAGGTCCAGCAGCCTCATGAGGCGCCACAGCCAGGAGGGGGACACGACCCTGACCATGAGGGTGTCCGTCGCGACGTCGAAGGCGTGCATCAGCTCCACTCTCCGGGACGACCAACCCACGCCCTCCTCCGCGAGGCAAGCCGGGTCTTGGTCGAAGGCCACGCGGCATATGTTGTCGAACGCGAAGCCCTCGAGAACGTCCAGAAAGTTGAGGCCGGCCTCGCGCCCAGGCCCAGGCGCCGTCGCCCGCTCGAGCAGCGGCAGCAGCCGCTCCACGACCTCGAAACGGACGACATCCACCACGAAGTTCCTCAGCGAGCGCTTGTTGAACTCGTAGCTGGCGGTCTTGCGCTGCTGCAGCCACTCCTCGCCGTCGGAGTTGAATATGCCGTGGCCAAGGAAGTCGTCGAGCAAGTCCACGAGCTCGCCTTTGGGGTAGTTCTCAAAGTTGGTCTTGAGTACGTGCTCGAGGTTCGCTGGGTTGGCCGTGAAGACGCTGCCGGGGCGGCCCAGCACCTTCAAGGACATGGTGTGCGTGGGGCTCTTCTGCAGGACGCCGGTGGACCACTCGAGGAAGCGGTGCCGGTTCTTGATGAAGTGAGGAAGCGTGCCCACGATGGGGTACACCTTGAGGCCATGCTCGTGACGCTGTGTCTGCAAGTAGAAAAGGTAGACTACAAGAGGAAGGAGACAGAGGAGGAGGGATGAGCTCAAGGAGAGTTCCATCTTGGTTGTTTAAGCGCCTTTGGATTTTGTGCTCCTCCGACTCAGGTTGGGTTATTTGTAGTGCAACATGCCCCCCGTTCAAGGACTACTAGCCCAGACTAGTGGCTCACCACTTGGACTTTTGGAGAGCGGGAATCACGACCCCACGTCGGGGCAGACGCCTATCGTGGGCTAGTCGGGAATATTTTCAGTTTATGTTATCCGAACGAGATACAGCGATAAAAAATATTTATTATTTAAAACTTTACCAGAATATAAAACGTACCCCTTTTTTTAGAACAAAACGTACACCTCCGTTCCAAAATGTAAGCCTTTTGGAGTGCCTCGAGGGCTACTCACATCTTGGAATTTTGGAGCGCGAGAATCATGACCCCACGTCGGTGCAGATGTCGATTGTGGGCTAGTCGCCCATAGGGTGAATATTTTCCATTTATTTTATCCAAACGAGGTACTCCCTCCGTCCGTATAAAAGTGGACGTATAGGGTCTGACGTTTTTCCGAAAATAAGTGTACGTTTACGTTTCCCAGCTGTAATTTTGCATCTACCCCCTCAGCCTACGCCTCGAGGTTGGCCCAGCGTAATGATTCAATCGCGGGAACCGTGCAAGCTGAAGGTAAATTAGATGGCGGGAAGTGATTCTACTGCTTGGATTGTATTTTGCTAGTGATTAATGATGCATGCACATTAAACACGTACGTGAATCGAAGCAGCAGCACTCCTGACTAGTAGCTTGAATGAGAGGAGGAAGGGGTTTTCTACAAAATTGCTAATTTGTGTTGGAAAACCCAGACGTCCACTCTTCAGCGGACGGAGGGAGTAGGCACGGACGATACGGCGATAAAAATTATTTTACCAGTTGACAAAATCCCATAAAAGAATGCTATCGGCATCCAGCGCCAACCACATTTGAGGAGACATACTATATGCAGCATATTTTCCGTTTATTTTATCCGAACGAGCTAGGCGTGGAGCCGTGCACATGATTTTGTGAGGGCCGGATAGGGCAATAAAAATATTTTAGCAGTTGACAAAATCCCGTGGAAGGATGCCATTCTCGGCATCCAGCGCCAACCGCATGTGAGGAGACATACTATATGCAGTATACGCGAAGGATGAGTATACACGAGAATCTTACCGGCCAGCAGTTGTCAAAATTCAAATTAGCCACTGGGCTATTTTCCAAAAAACAATATAGCCCGATCCGTCGATCGTATCATCACAGCTAGCTAGCGCTCACATCCAAACCATTTACTTTGGCGCCTATATATAAACGGTGGGATTGTATTTTACTGCCTCACGGTGGCGAAGCAGTTGTTTATTATTGCATGTGGAGAATGACAAGAGCTCAAAGTGGCCGAAAGAAAACCCACATAGCGCTCACCTCTTGGAGCGCGGGAATCACTAGCTCACGACCCCATGTCGCGGGAGCTCCGAGACGCCGATCGTGGGCTAGTAAAGCTCACCCATAGGGGATATTTTCCGTTTATTTTCTCCGAACGAGCTACGCGCTGACATTATTTTGGAGGGATACAGCGATCGGTAATCTTTTCGTTTACTAGTTGACAAACTCACAATACCTCTCTGTTCAGCAATCAGCACGACTGCCCGAGGTGACCTTATTGTGAAGGATACGTCCAGCTACGCGAGAATCATATCTTACCAGCCAGCAGTTGAAAAAATCGAGTAGAAGAATGTATAGATATAGCTCAATCCGTCGATCGTGTAATCGAGTCATCACAGCTAGCGCTCACAGGCAAAACCGTTTACTTTGGGGCAATCTTACATTCGCGCGTACTCCACATTTAAACCTGTGTAGGAGTTGTACTACGAGAATCCGGCTCTTTACCGTGTATTACAAATACTCAGCAAACTCTAAAATCGTGCCGGCAAAGAGTTTGCCGCGTATTACACTCGGCACTAATTGGGTCCGCAAACAGTGTTTGCCGAGTGTGAAAAAATCGAGTACGTCGGTAAATATATATGCTGCCGAGAAAGTATCATAAAGTGGTTGACGGCCGTATCCGACGAGAACGGCAAACTTTGCCGAGTGTCGGCGTCACATACTCAGCAGAGATCGATTAGACCACAGCAAGAACTGGATATAGCTACTTGCCGCCGGCGAGCACAACACACGCACGTACAGCCAACTCGTTCGGTCTCCGCCGTGACGACGTCGCTCATTCGGTCGGACCAGTACTAGGTGTTGTGCGCGCCATGGAATTGGGGACTGGGTAACTGCCAACTCAGGAGCTCCGGAGGAGGAGACGACGAGAGACTGATGTGAACAGCCGAAAAGAGCACTCGATGGTGTCTCGTGCGAGCCAAAGAGGGATTTGGGCCTAATTCGGCCACTTTGTGGAGGGAGGAGTGAGCCAGGAAAAAAGGTAGGTGGGCTTTTACGCTGAATTCAATGTCTCCTTCTGGTCTCCTATCGTACTTTCTTATTTTTCCATATGTACACGTATTGTATATCTTGTATACCCAGTTTTTTTTTTCATTTTTTTTGGTATTCAACTGAATAAGATGTGGCCCCTCCCTGCCGTCAGCCCTCACACCCATTGTATTTTGAGCATGCCACACGCGATTGAATATATCTACGAAAGAGTAGGGATGTTATTGGAGACGATTTCGTTGCCCGAACCTGTATATATTGTTGCGTGCACATTGTAAATCTATCGAACTGTGGCCACAAGTCCTATCTATATATAAATCTAATAGCTGTATACAAAATACCGACACTATCTCTTTGGCTGGCCTCATCGGCCACCTTCTTTATGGTCGTCCTCATCTCACCAGAAAATGGTGTCTAATGTCCACGTACCATAGGGTAGTCTTAATCCCCGCTAACAATTCATTTCAAAAAAATCCCTGCTAACAATTGCATTTGATTCTGCAATCTCCAAACAAACATCATGGAGTGACGCAGTTTTCTGTGAGCAATAAAGTGGCATCTATTTTCGGTCAATTCATTGAATAAATTTTGAAAATTGCTCATCTTTTTATTCGATGGATTAACACAAATGAAAGTTTCAATCGATTTAGAATTAATAAAGCCCTTAATTGAAAGACAAGAAAATACAGAGTAGCGTGGACTGCCGCGGCTTCCTGGTTTGCAACACGGGCCTTTTTTTTGCCCAACTAGCCCCGAAGACTCTGTGGGCCTCCTTTGGGACCAAATCTCGAGTCACCCTGCCTCCCGCTAAACGCTTTCCATCTATAACAATCCTAATATGTTCACAAAGCTTCAACAACATATCTACCATGTCGCTAACATTGATATCGAAAATCAAGGAGGAAGGTCGCGCCTGGATCGCTGCTGGTGCTCGACACCTTACACAACTCATTGTTAGATTGTAATACGGTTTTTATATGTTTACGTATAAGAGTATGGAGTAGTACTCCACCTCGAATACGCCTTCCTGTACACGCCACGCTAGGGGCTGTTCCTAGCTTATTTAACATGCAACCGATCGACCCTAGAGGGCAACGATTGTTACCACCTAAAATCACATGGTATCAGAGCTAGTCTCATCCGAGACCTAGCCGCCGCAGCAAAATCCTAGGCCGCCGCCGCTGCACCATTGCCGTCGCCGCCGCCCGCAAAACCAAGACCAAGACCGCCGCCGCCGCCGCATAGACTGCCGCCGCCGCTGCCTCTACAACCAAAAACCTACGACCAAGAACCAAATCCTACGACCTAAAACAGCCGCCGCCGCCGCTCCAAGATCAAGATCAAGAACCCGTGTCGCCGCCGCCATGTCGTCCTCCTCGACGGCTGCGCTTGCTGCCATCCTTGGTTCCCCGCCCACGACGCTCCTCACCTGATCGAACTACCTGTTCTGGAAGGCCCTGGTGCTTCCTCCCCTCCGTGGAGCGCAGGTCACCGGGCTTCTCGATGGCACGGACGCGGCCCCCAACAAGACTTTGGAGGTCGACGAAGGGGGGAAGAAAATCGTCGTCGCCAACCCCCTGTACTCGCCCTGGAGCGTGCGTGACTAGCAGGTGATGGGGTGGCTCCTTCAGACCAACTCGCCCGATCTGCTCCCGCACTTCTTCGGTCACACAAGCACTGCTCAGGTCTGGGGCACCATCACGTCCATGTTCACCTCGGTGTCAAGATCCAAGATCACGCACCTCCGCACGGCCCTCAACAAGACGAAGAAGAAAAAGGACATGTCCGCTGGAGAGTACTTCACCAAGATGAAGGGGCTGTGCTCCGAGCTTGCCGCCGCCGGCAAACCCATCGATGATGATGAACTGATAGGGTATATTCTTAACGGACTTGATGGCTCGTATAATGATGTTGTTGCTGCAGTAAACGGACAACACGGCACCATGCTTGATGACCTCTTCGCCCAGATCGCGGCGCATGACATGCGCCATGAGATGCTCTCCGACGAAGAAGATGCTCTCCCTGCCCAAACTTTTACCTCCTCCGCTCACCTCGCTCATGGTGGTGGCTCGGGCAGCCGCTCGGGTGACCATGGATGCCGTGATGGAAGGGGAGATCGGCGTGATGATGGGGGGCAGTGGCGCTCCCGTGATGATCGCGCTCCCTGGCGTGGTCGTCGAGATGATCGCCACGATGACCGACGCGATGATAGGCGCTATGATGGAGGCCGCCGTGATGGTGGCGATGGTGGTCGCCGCGATGACCGCCGTGATGACCGCCGTGATGTCGGCAATGGAGGCCGCCGCGATGGTGGCAATGGAGGTCGCCGGGATGGCGGCAATGGAGGTCGCCGTGATGGGGGTGGCCGGCGTGATCGTGCCCCCACTCCCTATGTCAACACCACATGCCAGATATGCAAGATCCATTGACATCCAGCGAGTGATTGCTGGTGGCGATATGAAGATCGTGATGACTCTGATGATGATGCTCGTGAAGAAAAAACGGCTCACCTTGCCTCCTACGGTGTTGACACCAATTGGTACCCAGACACTGGCGCCTCCAACCACATCACGGGCGAGCTGAGCAAACTCTCCACCCACGACAAGTACAAGGGGCGCGATCGCATCCACACTGCAGATGGAAACGGTATGATAATAAGCAACATTGGTCATTCAATATTATGCAACCCACATGCTTCTTTTGATCTTAAAAATGTTCTCCATGTTCCTAGTGCTACCACAAATCTTTTATTTGTTCATAAGCTTACACTTGATAATCATATCTTCTTTGAGTTTCACCCACATTTTTTTTTAATTAATGACGAGGCAACAAGGAGAATTCTGTTTAAAGGACCTTGCCATGATGGTCTCTACCCACTAGTGCCGTTCTCCACGGGGTCATCCAAGCATGCTTTCATTACAATAAAGCCATCATCCTCTACTTGGCATCGTCGTCTAGGACATCCTTCATCTTTTGTGGTTCAGCAAGTCCTTAGGAACAATAAAATTTCGTATACTCCTGAAGTTACCACATATGTTTGTGATTCATGTTAGTTAGCTAAGAGTCATCAGTTGCCATACCCTACCTCTACTAGTATTTCCACTGTTCCTTTGGAGCAAGTGTTTTCTGATGTATGGGGTCCAGCACCTGAGTCTGTTGGTAGACATTCATATTATGTAAGCTTTATCGATGATTTTAGTAAATTTACGTGGATTTATTTGCTCAAGAAACGTTCTGAGGTGTATCAAGTCTTTCTCAATTTTCAGCAACTTGTTGAGCGAAAATTTGGTAGAAAATTCATCACTATGCAAACTGATTGCGGTGGCGAATATGAAAAACTCAATACTTTCTTGCAAACGCATGGCATTTCTCATCATGTTTCTTGCCCACATGCTCACCAACAAAACGGTTCCGCTGAACGTAAACACCGTCACATTGTTGAAGTTGCTCTTGCTTTGCTTGCTAATGGATCCATGCCTCTCAAACATTGGGATGAAGCATTTCTAACCGCCACCTTTCTTATAAACTTGCTCCCTTGCAAAGTCATCAATCTTGATACACCTGTTGAACGTCTCCTTCACACCAAGCCTAACTATGATTCTCTTCGTGTTTTTGGCTGTGCTTGTTGGCCTAATCTCCGCCCCTATAACAAAAGAAAACTTGCTTTTCGTTCCACACGTTGTGTTTTTCTGGGCTATAGTCCACGTCATAAAGGAGTCAAATACTTAGAGGTCTCTACTGGCCGTATATATATATATATATATATATATATATATATATATATATATATATATATATATATATATCCCGTGATGTTGTCTTTGATGAAAGTGTTTTTCCCTTTGAATCTCTAAATCCCAATGCCGGTGCCCGTCTTAAGAAAGAAATCCTTCTTTTGCCTTCAAATCATGGGGATGCAAATATTGATGATTATATGTCTTTGTCTATTATACCAGTTGTTGCTAATAACCAACATGCAGACACCAGCGTATCAGCTGGTACAACTACGCTACAAAAAGAACGAGAAAAAAATTCAGTCCAAAACGCTTCAGAAACGGTGCAAAACAGGGCGCAAAACGACAGACGCTATCTGCCCTGTTGCGATCCCGAGGCAGATCTGATTCCTGTTGATCCCGAGGAAGACTCCGGGGCCAGCGATCCCGAGGAAGATTCTGGGGCCAGCGACGCCAGCGACGCTGCCTCTGAGGGCGATTACCCTGCTGCTCCCTCACCTGAAGCCGACACCGAATCCGGCGCCACGACAGCGCGCCCTCCGTCGCGCACGCGGTCCCCGCCACATACTCGATCGCCGTCCCCGCAACGGTCGTGCTCGCGGGACCCGCCTTCGCCTCGGTCCCCGTCACGGACGGACCACGAGCTCGACATGGAGACACGGTCTCCTCCACCAGATTCGCCCGCACGTGGGAGTCCAGCTGAGTCTGGATCCTCTACGCCAGGCTCTGGTGCGGCCTCCCCTGCACAAATGTCAACGCCAGCATCTACACCTCCTTCCTCGCCACCAGCTCCACCACCGCCTCCTGAACCTCGAACTCGACTTCAAAAAGGTATACGTCAGCCTCGCAAGCTCACTGATGGTACTATTCGCTGGTGTCTTCTTGCCTCTACAGGAGAACCACACACATTGTCTGAGGCGCTTGGGGATGAGAGGTGGCGCAAAGCGACGGAGGATGAGTATGATGCTCTTATGCAAAACAAAACATGGCATCTTGTTCCTTCACATCATACAAAGAATCTCATTGACTGTAAATGGGTTTATCGTGTTAAGAAAAATGCAGATGGCACTATTGATAAGTACAAAGCACACTTGGTTGCAAAAGGGTTCAAACAGAGATATGGGATAGATTATGAAGATACCTTCAGTCTTGTGGTCAAAGCTGCAACGATACGCATTGTTATTGCAGTTGCTGTCTCGAGAGGATGGAGTTTGCGGCAGCTAGATGTCAAGAACGCGTTTCTCCATGGCGTTCTGGAAGAGGAAGTTTATATGAAGCCCCCAGGTTTTGAAGATTCTCAAGCCCCACATCACATTTGCAATCTTGACAAGGCTCTTTATGGTCTCAAACAAGCTCCTCGTGCATGGTATTAACGACTCAGTACCAAGTTGCAACAACTTGGTTTCACTCCTTCCAAGGCTGATACCTCTCTGTTCCTTTATAATAAGTCTGGTATTTTGATGTTTGTGCTAATCTATGTTGATGATATCATTGTCACAAGTTCTTCAGATCAAGCTATTTCGGCTCTTCTTCATGATTTGAATACCGACTTTGCTCTTAAAGATTTGGGAGACTTACATTATTTTCTGGGTGTTGAGGTAAAGAAGACACACTCAGGCTTGCTCCTTACTCAAGGCAAATATGCTACATATCTCCTTGCCAAAGTCGGTATGACCAAGTGCACTCCCTGTCCTACACCCTTATCCTCCACTGAAAAACTGTCTTTAACTGAGGGAACTCCCCTTGGTCCTGATGATAGTACACATTACAGAAGCCTTGTAGGTGCATTACAATACTTGACGTTGACACGACCCAATATTGATTTCTCTGTTAACAATGTCTGTCAGTATTTACATGCTCCTACGACTACTCATTGGACAGCTGCAAAAAGAATTTTGAGATATGTTCAAGGTACCCTACATGTTGGACTGACTTTTCAGAAGTCTTCTTCTACTTTGCTTAGTGCATTTTCAGATGTAGATTGAGCAGGCTGTCTAGATAATAGACGATCAACTGGAGGTTTTGCTATATTTGTTGGACCAAATTTGGTCTCTTGGAGTGCTCGAAAACAGAAAACTGTATCACGATCAAGTACTGAAGCAGAATACAAAGCTCTTGCGAATGCTACAGCCGAGTTGATTTGGGTTGAGTATGTTCTCAATGAACTTGGTGTTAAACTCAGGGAAAAACCATGTTTGTGGTGTGATAACTTAGGTGCTACATATCTATCTGCTAATCCTGTGTTTCATGCTAGGAATAAACACATTGAGATAGACTATCACTTTGTTCGTGAAAGAGTTGCAGATAAGCTGCTTGACATCAAGTTCATTTCTAGCAAAGATCAAGTTGTAGATGGTTTTACAAAGGTGTTGCCAGTCAAAAATCTTCATGAGTTTGCTCGTAATCTCAACCTTTCAGAAGATTGTGATTAAGGGAGGGTGTTAGATTGTAATACGGTTTTTATATGTTTACGTATAAGAGTATGGAGTAGTACTCCACCTCGAATACGCCTTCCTGTACACGCTACGACTAGGGGCTGTTCCTAGCTTATTTAACATGCAACCGATCGACCCTAGAGGGCAACGATCGTTACCACCTAAAATCACACTCATTCCTTAGATCTTTCTGGTTCATGCGCGTGCGCTAATGTAGCAACCCAGCCTACGGGTGTTTGATGTGATGTAACACTTTAAGTTTGGCCTTGGTCATGTTCTCTCCGTCTACACCAATGAAAAGGCAGAGTTCCTACCGGATATTCACTTTGGAGCTTGGGCTCATATGCTCCCGTTATGAGTAAAAAAAATTCAAAATTTGAAAACTCATCAAAAAAATCTGAAAAAAATCATGCACGTACATGACCATGGTACGCACCACCGTATTTTTTTTCGCGCCGAAATGACATCGTACGCGCCCTGTAAAAAAATGACAAATTTCCTATCAGAAATTCAAAATTTGAATCTCATTTTCTGACAGGAAATTTGTCATTTTTGTACAGGGCGCGTACGATGTCATTTCGGCGCGAAAACAAATACGGTGCTGCGTACCATGGTCATGTACGTGCATGATTTTTTTCAGATTTATTTGATGAGTTTTCAAATTTTGAAAGTTTTTTGCTCATAACGGGAGCATATGAGCCCGGGAGCCAAAACTGCACTCTCAGTTCCTACCCTGTTTAAAAAAAAAATCCAAGCTTCCGTGATTGCAAAAACATAAGCTTTTTGTTCAGGAGCTCATGCTCGTGACTGTACCGTTTCCGGTATCCATAAAGCTCTCTTCCGTGATTGCAAAAATAATATTGTTTGAGTCCTCGAGCAAACAGTGCAGTATGGAAACTTAATGCATATACTCCTACCTAACAAGCAACAAGGATACTCGCTTTTGAGTCCTCCTCGCCATTGATTCGTCGGATCCCTCGCCCTCCGGCGGCCGCTTCGGCGGCGGGAGGGTGGGGGATCCCCGCGTCACGGATGTAGATAGGGTAGGCTCTTTTGGGGCTTCAGCCGGCGGCGCCGTGGTGGGGCTGGAGCTGCCGGTGTTGTTTTTGGTGCAGGTGCGTGTCCTCTCCGGCGGCGGCGCTCGGTGGAGCTCCGTGGTGGCGCGCCTGCTACCCTGGCACCCGCGGATCGGTGGATCCGCGCCGTGCGTCGATCCCCGGCCAGATCCAGTGTGGCGGTCTCCGTGCTGGCGGGGGATCTGGTGGATGGAGGTGGAGCTCAAGAAGGCGGAGGTTGTGCGGGCGTGTGGTGAGTGGGTGGAGGACCTGGCCATCTCCGGTGGCCGGATCCGGAGCAGTTTGAGCTTGGGCCCCCCCCCCCCCCCCCCGACCGATGCGGCTTCTTCGTCGTCATGGCTAGCTCCTCGGAGTCGGCTTTTCCTGCGGTTCGTCGACGCCTTCGGGCCAGGAGTTCTTCTGCTCCTTTGTTTGTGGTTTCGGATCGGTGGATCCAGCTCTGTTCTTCTTGCTCCTCCTCTGTTCTTATTCCAACTTGTATTCTGATCTGTTCTTGGTTCTTTGTTGATTAATACTAGTATGGAAAAAGCAAAAAAACAAACAAGGATACTCGCTCTTTTGTTTGAAGTAGTAGCAGAGATATTGAAGTGCACCTAACAAAAAGTCCATTGATCTCGCTCTTTTGTTTGATATTACTCGCCCTTGAGTCCTCCTAGGCTCCTAGCACCGTCAGTTTTCATTTGATGGAGGGGTCAACGACGTGGCCTGCGAACATGATCGCACCGGAGACCTCCTCGATGACAAAGAAGGCAAACGGATGGTCAGCGACGAAGTCCACGAGCGGTGGCGGCGGTGGGGAGTACCGAGAACATTCGATCATCGCCCCCATAGCGGTGAAAGCCGCTGCCTCGGTGCCTTCCTCATTCACCTCAATGACGGCCTTGTGGATCACCTGCTGTAGTGCCAGCCTCCTCCTTCCGACTACGCCGTCCTCAGCCATATCGGACAGGTCGGCCTTCTCCAGATCGAACGCGTCCTTGAGACCCAATTCGCGGAGAACGCTGGTTATATCAGCGTCGAAACTAAGCTTGAACTTGGGCAGCCGGAAGTCCCCGACCTCGACGGCGCTTTTGGGCAGGTGCTTGTGTAGAAAATCCGGGTTGCGGGTGATCTTATCGGTGAGCCGCCAGAGCCCGTCACGCGCGTCGGGGAGGAAGACGCACATGGAGTAGAGCGGCGCCGGCTGGGCGGGCAACGGCCGGCCCTGCTTGTAGCGGAGCTGGAGCACCTTGAAGCCGTCGTGGCAGGCGACGAGCTGGCTGTTGAATCCGCGCAAGAAGGGGACGTCGACGTGGGTGCCGTCGAGGCGATGGAACTTGTCGTCCTTGGTGTGCTTCTTGTCGAAGGGTTGCTTCCACCTGCCCTTGAAGTAGATGGCATTGGCAAGGACGAGGTCCGTGAGATTCGACAGCGCGCCTGGGCCGAAGATGGAGGGGATGAGGTTATTCGTCGATGCCACCACCCACGCATTGATCTGCTTCCGTGCTTCCTTCGGCAGCAACCACACAAAAGGGCATGAGTTTTCTTGTCTTCGATTGAATTAAGATGCAGTACATATTCATTTCATGCTCAAATCGTTATGTAATTTGGCCGCTGCAATTAAGAAATGATAACCAGTTAGGGCTTCGTTATCTATTTGCATTCGCATGGGTGCTTCTTTTGTGCAAATTCTAGTTCGTGTGTCTGCTAATGGAACCGGAATTCATTGAGAGTTAAACGGTTTCCTCTGAAACTCTTAGCACAGAAAAAGAAATGCTAGCCAGTGAGATGGTTATCTGCATCCAAGATGAAACCCGTCACAGATTTTTCCGTAGCTTGCATGATTATCTTTGCTTGCACGCCAGGATGCTGAAGCTGAACCCATGTTTCCAATCCATGTTAAAGATAGGCCTACTCCAGATAAATATTGCTCAGGGCTGAGCATTATGAACAATGATAAATGGCCCTACAATACAACTGCCTGAAATTGCTAGCCTATTGGGCACGCCACTGGGGGTGCCAGCAACTTTTGGGCTATTGGCGCGCCACTGGGGGTCGATTTCGTGCCGGCGCGCCCAATAGGCCTATTGGGAGCGCAATTGGACGCGCCGGTGGAGATGCTCTAAGATGCTTTAGATGTTACACATGATGCCTACATGCACACTAAAATGATCGAACATACCCATGAAACATGTCTAAATACATTTGTGTGCATGTTATTGTGGACAAAAACTAAAACATCTTATATTTAGGAATGGAGGGAGTATACTGTGTTTGGTTCTGTGGTGCATTACAATACTAATCACAGTTAAACATAGTTAAGCAAATGCAAACTGTGCCTTATTCCCAAACTTCGACACCTAAATCTGGCAAATGGCAGCAAGTCTCCAAGCACTATGGAATCCAAGCTTCGACCCACAAGCACAACGAAATATCATAATACCAGCTTATCTTAACCACCTCTACTCCAAAAGATACGTATCAAGTTAGAGGCACCATTTGGAATGTAATTCACAAAAATTAGTAATAAGATAGCCGATGGAATTAACTTGTCATGTATCCTGAATTACTACAGGAACTAAACTGTACAAGAAAGTTGTAGTTTGGATGTCACAAAAAAAACAGAAATGGTAGATACAAAGAGGAATATATATTAGGTAAGCTATCAATTTTAATTTCCTCCAAAATTCGTATGCAATAGGCTACTATTATGTAGGAATTTTAAAGTAGTGATACCAGTTCATTTGTTCCAAACTGTATCAAAGGCCTACCTTCAAATCATATCCTCTAAACTCCTACATGTTCCTTAATTTGTTCAAGAAGGTCCGAATCCACCAAAAATATAAAATAGAAACAGCAATTATTATTGATGTATGCGTTTGTACTACATATGTATATGATTGTATAAAATCTCTTTGCCAATAAAGCTAGTCACAATTGGAAATTATATGAAAGAGAAAAAACAAAATTTACACTGCACAATGTCTCGTTGTAAGCTACAGGTTTGTGGCACTAATTTGAACAACTATGTGCCCAACACAAGCCCAATTAATGCCGCAGATGGCAGGTGACCGGTACGTTGAAAAAGTTTATACTGTTATGTACTTCAACATAGCTGAGCGCACATTCTCCATGAAAGCCACAGCTTCCTCCTGAACAGTACAGGCAAATATACAAGTTAGAAGCATAGCAAAGAAACACACGATCAAAGATGCAAAGCCTAGATACTTTGGCAATTTTATTCGATGCTCCTGATAGAAGAGGCCAGGGACGGCACATCACCTGATTGCTCGTCTTTGCGCTCGCTATGTTCTCATCAAGAAGTGTTAATATGGACATATTGAGCTCATTCCGTTCGACCATGTCGAGCAGCTGGGAATCACAAAAAGGAAAATAGCATATCACAGTTACAAAATCGGCCCGTGCATACAAAGAGTTATCAAACAAGAAAAGGTTGCAGCATTTCCAGCTCTTTCTGTTTCATATCTTACTGTTGATTTCCTGTCTTTAGATTGCAGGATGTTGGTGAGTCGCTCTTTCGCCGTCACCAGGTCATTCTGCAACTTGTCGTAGGCCTCTGCAATATCAGCAAGGACAGTAGTTACAGATACATAGAAGTTAGCTAGCTATAGCTTGGATAGTGTAATGCAGCAAACTGAGCAATCTCATGGATGATGTTGTTAACTGACCGACTCCCTCCCCGATAACCTTCTGCATCGCGTCCAGCTCGATCAATCTGTCCTCCATGTCCTGCATGCGAGTACAACAGAAATCTAAACGAAGCTGGCATGGGGATTCTATATCAGAGCAAAAGCTCTATGGGAAAGTTCAGAGCTTTTACCGCCGTTCTGGTGGGTGCGAATTTGATCTCGGAGATTTCCCGCTTGATGTAGTCGAAGAAGGCCGTGTTGAGCCGGGGGCGGAGCCTGCCGATCTCGATCTCGATCTCCCGCGCGTCCGTGTGGAGGAAGTACTCCACCAGGCCGGCCTCCGTGTCAGGAACCACTCGCGCCTGCACGCGGCCACGCCGTGTCAGGTCAAGCACGAGCGCACGTGGCAGGTGTAGGACGTCGGCCTGTATCGTACAAAAGCCTGGGCGCCCTCGTCTGCGACCCGCCTTCCCGTGCACCAAACCAGCAGCCCATGCTTCTGCTCCCTCGGCGTCGTGTCAGCCTGCACGCACGCGGCTACGTCGTGTCACGGGCCGGAGTACGTTTCTGTCGATTCCATTTTCTCTCGCTCGCTCACAAGCAACAGCGCGCGCCTTTCCTTCCACTCGTTTTTTTGGGCTGGAATTTTTTTTCTCTCTCTCTCGTTCATTTCCATGATATAAAACAAACAGCAAGTGCTAAACTACACGTCAGCTAGCTACCTACGTACAGTACTAGCTGCATGCATACATGCATGAACCTAACTGAACACCTACACGTACGTACGTGCTCCAATTTTTTTTTCAAGTGCTACACGTATATACTCGCTCCGTTCCAAATTAGACGACTTCTAATATTTGTCTACATGCAGATGCATTTAAATATGTTAGAAGTATAGATACATCCACATGTAGACAAAGGAAATTCATCTAATTTGGAACAGAGGGAGTACGTACGTGCTCCATTCTTCTTCTTTTCTTTCAGTCCATCTCCTGGCTAGTACGTAGTCGCCCATGGGCTGGGCTCAAACATCAAAACCATCCTAAATGTTTAAGTATTGATGGAAAACACTAGTAGCTTTTCCCACTTCTTGAATCTTGAACCATATAGACTGGTCTAGCGGGACATGCGTCGCAGTCCACAATCCTAGCGGGTCAAGCGCCAATTCGCTCGCGCCACAACATACGGTGGGACACGGCCGAGCCATCCATGCCGACTCCAGGCCCAGGCCTCCATTACTCGTGTCCAAGTCGTTCATCGCATCAAGGCCGTCAACATTTTCTAGCTTCCTCTCGCTCAAGAGGATGAAGAACACTATGTTGTTCTCGAGGCAATTAAGGTGCATGCATTCCCGCGTCATGGTCACTTTGATGAAGATGATGTCAATGTTTGGTGCATTACTGTTGCTACTGTTGATATTATTTATGTTAGGAGATAGGTTGTACTGGTCATTCCATTTGTTGGTTCGTTGTCGTGCCTTACTATTATATGCTAGGAGATATTTATTACATGCCAGTTCATGTGTAGTTTTGTTTCCGCCCTTATATGTGATGTTTCATCGTACGAGAGTAATTCATCCCCGACCGCTATTGATGTTCGATCTTCGACTCGACACGTCCGCGACCAACTCTCGCTAACTAGCTAAGTTAGTTTAGCTCAACCACCATCGTTGACTACTCCACGTACAACTAGTTAAACACAAAATGTTGTTGATAACTCATGCGAAAGGCAAAAATGACACCTTCCCATACCACTCGTGTCGGTTGCACGGCAAACAAAGTGTGTGTCTGTTCAAACAAATCACTGACTTCAAAAAAAAAAAAAAACGGATGACTGACTCTTCACATAAATATCCACCGGGGATGGAGCCACGCAATATTTTTGGAGCGAGGGGGCTAAATCGTCATGTCCGAGGAGGCAAAATTTCATAGGTACTTACTCACCCCCAATGCATAGACTACTAGGAAAAGAGGAGAAGGGAAACAACATGGACCGGATCCAGCATATGCGAGGGAAGTGGTGGCCGAAACCTACCGACATCGAGACACCCAGGACACAACGGGAGGGATGGCGAGGTAGAGAACAAGTGATCGTTGTTTCTACTCCCTCGGTATCCCCGGAGAAGGACATCATAGCCAACATTGAGCAAGATAGTAATTACATGTCATTTCATGTGCCATTTTGTTGTTGCATTATTATTATATGCAATGGTTATTATTTTATGTGTCCTCTCATTGTTGCATGTTGTTACATTTTATCATGAAAGGAAAGCATAAGACCCATCATTTCACGTGCCTTATCATTGCGACATCATATTAAGGCCCTCCTTTTATGCCGGAGATGGCTATTATGTGTCATTTTAGTGTACTCATCTCATCGTCGGGCATTATTATTTTATGCTAGGCGACAACTATTGCCTATGATTTAATTGCCCATGTGTTATTATTATATGATTTCATGGTAGCTATTACCTATCATCAAATGTTAGGTCACATACTATTTTATGAGCACTACTTTTGCATTCGAGATCCGCTCAAGGTGATTTCGGTGGCGATGGAATGTTCTCATGGAGTAAGGTTTTCCGCGATATCATGTTAAAACGACACCATTTTTGCTGCCCTCTATCCATACATGTGCACCAAAAAAGTGGATCAGCAAGAAGGGCGTGATGGCCCTCCCCCGTGAGTCTGACAAGACAATAAATAATCAGATTTTGCATAGTATTATTGTGTGTCTTTAGGGTCCTTATTTCATGCTAGGATGTATTTATTACCTATCATAAAAAAATATCATATATAACTCGCGTAAAATTACCGTGCGTCTATCATTTCGGTTTGGTAGTGCTCCTTCTCCCGCTTTTTATTTGGCAGTTTTCTATGTTTTGAGATTTGGTTGTTTTCCCGCCATTTTTATTTGCAGTTCGTACAACAGTTTTCGTGCTCGTTTTTTGTTTTTATAATTTACACGCCCATTTTTCGTTTAGGTTGTTTTCTCGCTTGTTTTTTGATTTACAACCGTATTTTCCCGCCTTTTTTTTGTTTTGGGAGGTTTTCCCGCACACTTTCAATTTGGAAGTTCCCACGGTAGTTTCCACACTTGTTTTTCATTTTGGGAGTTTCCTCGCTTTTCTGTTTTGATAGTTTTCCAAGTTGTTTAACGGTTTCCCGCCCGAATCTATTTTTTGACTTTTCACGCTCGTTTTTTATGACTGTTTCCCTCCTACTTTTTTTTGTTTTCCCCCGTTTTCTGTATGTTGGTCTTTCCACCCGATTTCGAATTTACAGTTCGCGTGGCATTTTCCCGCTAGTTTTATAATTGGCAGCTTTCCCGCCCGTCTTCGATTTGGCGGTTTTCCGACCTTTTTAAACGATTGAGAATTTTTCCCGTCAGTGAGCTTTGGGAGCTTTCACACCCTCTTTCAACACACATGATTTTTGGGTTTGTCGCCCAACTTTCACTACAGGTGATAATGTATGTAGGCATATCTAGTTTGTAAGGAAAAATATCAAGTCTTTCAACACTAATAAAAGACGTTAAGGTTTCCCGGCCGTTTTCAACACACATACTTCTCCAGTTTTCCGGCCACATTTTGCGACATGTGGTTTCTAAGTAAGCATTAGTAAGAGTGAAATGTCAAATCGTTCAATAGGCACGAAATATCAAGGTACATGCATAAAATGATTATAAGGCACATGAGTCGTATGTATGCACACCATACATGTTTACTGACATAAGAATAAAACGTATGCTGCCAACTCTTATTCTATGCACGGAATAATAGCTTTTACATCAATCATTTTTACACCAATCATGGGATCGTAGATCGTCGTTTTTTTCCCGTGGACCGTAACTTATAAAATGATGTGTAAATAGTCGTTTCTTAGCATAAATTAGAAACCTTCTTTATGTAAGATTAGTCTATGCTAGCAGGTGAAATGGCGGATGGAATATAAGGTAATAATCATCTTCAAGCTTATGTAAGCTTAGTCCATGCCGATGTGCCTAGCACGGTGCACTATATGTCGGGAGTGGCTATCCGAAGGTAAGCCACGTGTGACAGGCTCTCTTAATTTGGGGCGAGTTTCAATCGCCTTTTTTTAAAACTCCCATGCCCCGTTTGAGAGGCTATACGAGCTTTTTGTGGGTCGCAATTTTTATGTGCATACTCGGTTGTGTGCCTCGTTCCCACCCACCAACACGGGATCATCGGGCGGATCACAATTCTGTCGTATTGCCGATGAATCAGAGCATGATGAGGGATTGTCCCCAGGGTGGTCCACGAGGCGGCAACACCGGGATTGACAACGACTATGACGGGCCATGCTCGTTGACCATGAGGAAATCTCTTACAAATTACGTAATATTTCTCACTCATCACCCGTACACACATCGTGTATTTCCTTTTTGTTTATTTTAATTCTTCTATGTGCCAGTATATTAATACGCGGGGTTGCACAAACACGGTCGAGGGTTTAGGCCAATTTTAGCCCACCGCATGTGCACCTAAGAGATTCATATGAAAACTTCTCGTGGTGTACGCACATGTAGCATTGGAGTTAACCAAAACATTACATATTTTGAAGAAACTGAGCTGGTACATGCAATCACATGCAGCAAGTGGGCGAGTCAGCGCGAAAACGGAATTTCGGAAGAGTCCCGCCAAACCCAAATCTCCCCGCCAAAAGGGATCTCGGAAGAGCCTCGCCCGCCACTCAGATTTGATTTCGAAATCAAAATTTTCTTTTGCGCCGAGCGGGAAATTTGGGCAAAATTTTGGACAAGTCCGCCTTTGTTGGGCCCGAGCCCCACCCACCCTCCCGCAGTAGCAGCAGCAGACCACCCTCTCCTCCCAGCGACACCACCTCCGGATCCCCTTTTTCAGACTACCGCCCCCGTACCAAATCCCAGCCCTGTCCCGATTACATGGTGTGGAACCGCCGAATCGCCGCGCCACCACCAACCCTAACTCAGATGCAGGGGGCATGGCGATGGCGGCTGAAATTGGCGGATGGGCGGTAGGGCTAGGAGGCCGGCGGCGGCGAGGTGAGACTGCTAGCCGCGCGTCCTCGCGGTCTTGGCCGGCGTCGTGAAGCTCGTCGAGTGCAGCCACGGTCGTGGCCGCGCTGGGTTCCTGGACCAACATCGTCGCCTCCAAGACCGCGATGCGCTCCACAACGCCGCCCTTGGCCCTCGTCTCCCGCAGTATCTCCTCCGCTCGCTGGCACCGGAACCGTGGCGACGGTAGGGGTGATGCCAGTCGGGTTGCAGGGGACGGGCTGCTGGACCTGAAGCTAACCTTGAGCGCCACAGATGGGCGGCTGAGGACGGCGACCCCTGCGGCTGGAGGGCGTCTCCTGACCCGTCCCTGACCTCAGCGCCCAGTCCATGTACGTCCACTCTCCTCTCCCCTCATTTTCCCATCAGGTTAGATTTGCCTCTTTGCTTAGCTTTCCCTCAAGATTGGTTTCTTGTTTGGTGTCCCGATGTGTTTGAGTGACTGAATAATCTGTGTGTTTCTCCCCTGCAGATGCGCATCAATCTGCAGTGCCCTTTCCTCCATTTTTTTTTGTTCGGAGCTCTGCACGAGAACATCTTGCACTGTCCCATCCCCGTGGAGATCAAGAGCTGCATCCATCTCAGAGCAATGTATGCTACTCTTAGCATTATATGATCTGGTTTATACGATACTAGCTCATTCCATTTTATTTGGTACACATATACTGAACTAGTGCACGTCTCATGATCTAAAATGTGATTGTTTGTCTATTTGTTCAGTTATCTGAGAGCCAAGTACTTGCAAGGGGGCATCCTGCCGGAGTTCGGTGAACTCGTCCACCTCACCATCCTGTAGGTTCCTGGATGCCCATGTTCTTTCTTCTCTTACTCCCAGTGGGTTGTTTGTTGGTCTGATGTGTGCTAAACGCAGGGATCTGTCCAGCTGCCGAGCAACCTGTTGCAGTGCATGATACCTGCGTGAATCTGGAGCATCACTCATATGCGGCTTCTGTGGTACCGCAATATTCTTGGCATTGCCACACGCAAAGGTGATTTTTTCTGACGCTGCTGTCCAGAAGCTCGTCGGAATTGACTGCTGCCATGCTTTTTAGTAGTGTTCTTCATGGTTCTCTGGGTCATGACCCCCCATATTGGAAAGTTGATGATTAAATTATGTCTATGTTGTTTGTAGGTTTTATAACCTAATAGAAAGATGATCTCTGGTTCAGGGCTAGTAGTCAATATGACTCGTGATTTTTTCTGCTAACATGTCCTCATCAACTGTAAGGTCAAAATTAGTATTCCAAGTTGTAAACATCTGATAACATAAGATGTGAGTTATCCTTTTTTTTTGCAAAGCACATAATGCCTTTGAGAGCAAGAACTCACATCTTATTTCTTAATTCAAATCACTGTAGTGCTGTATGTCAAAATCTTACTATTGTTGTAATATAAAGTGTTTTCGTTTTTGTATTATCAGTCCCACTACAGTTAGCCTGTTATGCCACAATCAACATGTTATTTAAACATGTTTCTGTCTTTTGCTGGAAGTTAACTCGTGTCTTTCCTCAGGACAATACTTGGTGATGTTTCTGTCCTATCCACACCAGGGGCTTGGACGGCGCCTCTTCGCGCAACATGGAGCTTCTGCCAGCATCTTCCCTGAGCCGCAAAACTGACTTGCTGCTCCTACGTCCAGTCGACGTTCCTTAGCTGCTGCTGCCGGCCACCACACTGACATGCTGCTGTCGGCCACCTCCCCAACCTGCTGCTGCCAGCAAGGAACTGTCACAGAAAGGTGAGATGCCATGGGTTGGAATCACATTCTTGACCAGGACAAGGTTGGGGTATACTGTGTGTTTCCGTTATGCCAACGAGTAGGAAAGACATACAGATCTTAATTTTATTTGTACATGTATACGCAGTTTAGTTTCTTCTATGTTGGGGTTTTTAGTTTATCGACCTGGAGATGTTGTACTTGGTTTGACACAGTTTAGCTAAAGAGAACTGACAATCCAACAGCATTGACGTGGCGGCCAGAAAATTAGGCTGTAGGAGAGTGGACTTTAAAATGAATTGATCTTAAAGTTCGTATATGTATTGCTTTGATAATAGTGTCAATATGATCCTCCTATTTGTTTATATTGTTCAATCTTTGCTATGTGATCTGGGGTCTTTGATAGCTATGAATGGGATCTGTCATGTAGCATCCTGCAAATAGCTCTTAGTGTCGATCGACCGATCCATTAGTGCTGCTACATAGTACTAGTTATTAGGAGTCAGCTAATAATTGTACCTTGAATAATAGTATCTATTATGCATGCATGCTAGGCTCACCTTTACATTTTGCGAAGTGGTAACTCATGATAAAAAAAGCTATAGTTTCTGACCGCTGACCAAATTTCAGTGCTTGTGATTTGAGAAACTGGTTTGGCATGCTATTATGTTAAATGTCAAACTGATTTGAGAAACTTTGCTTAGTTGCTGGTTCAATACTAGTGTCTTGGAGGTCAGAATTCTAGTGTCTTGGAGGTCAGAATTCTGAACATGTTCTCCTTGTGCGTCTTTTGCAGGTCAATGATAATGCCCCTGGAGCCAACCAACGGTCTCCCGAGCCGGCGGCGCAGTCTTAGTCTGGCAGTAGTCTCAGACGGCGCCTCTTTGTGCAACCTGGAGCTGCTGCCAGCGTCTTCGCTGACCATGTCCCTGAGTTGCTGCTGCTGGTGGTCACCTCCCCAACATGCTGCTGCTGACCACCTCCCCAACCTGCTACTGCCAGCAAGGAAACCGTCACAGCAAGGTGAGATGCAATGGGTTGGAATCACAGTCTTGATCAGGGGGTAGAGTGTGTGTTTCCGCTATGCCAAGGAGTAGGAAGGTCATACAGATCTTAGTTTTTTGTGCATGTGTAGGCAGTTTGGATAATAGCACTGTCAGTTTGGCTTATTCAGTGTTCAAACTTGCTGTCGATTCATGGGGCTTGTGTTTATCCACCTGGAGATGTGCTTGGTTTGACACTGTTTAGTTAAATAAAGTAGATAATTCAGCAACATCAGTGAGTCAGATGGAAACGCTTGGGTGAATTCAGTAGTGTTCCTATGAAGGCAAGAAATCACAGGCCTCAACTATCTTGTTCCGTGAATGCAAAAAATCATGTCGTGATGCATAATTTTCTTGTGTAGCAAATATCATGTTCGGCGGTCTCCGTCTGGGCCGCTGCTCACTGGTCACCTCCCCCGCTAATGTTCTTCGGCTGGTATCTTTGCAGGGTCGCCTGATGAAAGGGAGGCCATGGAAGCGCCTGATCTAAAGGCCAGATGGGGTGTCCATGTTGTCAAGCTGCTCGCCCCAAGGACCACGCGACTACTTCGACCTCGAGCTCGTCGTCATGGGCACACAAGGGTAACTTCTTGACATTCATTCTATCCTGGCATTAGTTGCAGCTGCTTATTTTTTCTGGGAGTTGGTTAAATTTTTACGAAACCTTGCTATATTAGTGCAGCTGATTGTTTCACGGAGTTGCAAACTTGCAATAGGTTCAATTATGTTACTTGCTAAGTAAAATAACCCATCTGAAGTTGTGGGTTAATGTGTGTTAGTGATGCTTCCTTTATTTTCGGATTTATAGGGGTGTTAAGTACTACTGCTGGTGTGTGTTAGATCGCTGCTGGGTCAGATCGCAGCAGTGCTCATATGCTTATGGTTTATCTATCTCTTCTGTTTGTTCATACAGACCTCACTACTCAGGTTTCTGGCAGTGGAAGGTCACTGTCTTTAAAGAAGGCATTCTAGATCCCTGTTGATACTTTAGACCTGAGTGTGTTTTAGTATTATGCCTAATAAAGCCCAGTGACATGGTTTTTTCTACACAGGGAGGTGTCCCCATAAACCTTTTTTTTTTATTGCTTCACATTATAAGTATCTGTCTCTTCTAGTTATGCAAGTGCAGTTGGGATACCCATTTTTATGCTTTTTTTCATATTGAGTGCTTGATGTTGATTGCCTAGGCCTACTATTGATTGATTAGTGCTGGTTATGTAGATTGAATAGCGATGGCTCCAAAAGTAGCGTTGGCTTGTAAAGTCTCTCGTCATTTATTTGATTCTATGATGTAAATGATCTACATGCTCACCAGGTTGTACTGGAACACATTCCAGCCATCACCAACATACTTCTGTGCATGTACATGTTGATGCCTGGCATCGCCTAGTGTGTCTTGTTTGTGTGTTGGTGAGACATAGTTCCTTGCGCTGTTCGTGGAGGTGAAGATTTGTTGGTCTGTTGTTGTGCAGGTGTTGGACGGAAGAGCCAAGATTGTTCCAACCAGTGGTTTCCGATCTGGCCGTGGAAGTGGAGAAGTGGAGCCGGACATTCTTTCGTTTGCATGAATTTTTTCGACTGATGTGAGCATGGGGTCTGAGTGCATGTATGTACACTGCGATGATTGTTTCCGTCCGCTTGGTTACTCTTTTCTAGCTGGCCTGTGCTATTGACGTCCTGGACCTAGGAGCTTCATATTATTTTCCTTGGTTGGTGGCTATTACTTGTTTCCCGATTCGCAAATTCTCAATCTCTACTACTTACATGTGCTAGTATTATTATATAATCTTTCTGCAGCGTCTATTGATCCCTTCGGTAATTAATGATGAATGCTGAACCTCATATGCTTGTGTATTTTGCAGGTCAACGAATGACTTGAGGTGTCCAGGATGTCATCAAGTATGACGTGAAGGTAAACTCACTCTCCCTGACACTGGTTGTTTGGTATGTATGGTTCCTGCCGATGGTGATCTGTATGAATCTTGATATGTATGGTTGTTTATGTTGGGTGGTCCTCTCGGTCGTGGTCTTCGTGCCATGGTCGAGTCTGTTAATCGTCCCTAAAGCCATCACCAACATTCTTCTGTGCACGTACATGTTGATGCCTGGCTTAGCCTAGTGTCTTGTTTGTGTGTTGGTGAGACATAATTCCTTGCGCTGTTCGTGGAGCTGAAGTTTTGTTGGTCTGTTGTCGTGCAGGTGATGGACGGACGAGCCAAGATTCTTCCAACCAGTGGTTTCGGATCTGGCCGTGGAAGTGGAGAAGTGTTGCTGGACATTCTATTGTTCGCAAGCATGGGGTCTGAATGCATGTATGTACATTGTGCGATGATTGTTTCCGTCCCCTTGGATACTGTTTTCTAGCTGGCATGTGCTATTGAGATCCTGGACCTGGGAGCATGGGGTCTTAGTGCATCTACTGTATCTTGCTTTTGTGTTGGTGAGTAATAGCTCCTCCTCGTGCTATTCGTGGAGCTGAACCTTTGCTGGTCTGTTGTCGTGCAGGTGATGGATGGACAAGCCAAGCTTGTTCAACAAGTGGTGTCGGAGATGGCTGGAAGGGGAGAATTGCCGTACAGACATGCTTTCTTCAACTGATGTGATAGTCAAGCATGAGGCTACGTGGAACGATTGTTTCGGGCTTGGTTACGGTTTTCTAGCTACTGGATGGCATGGGCTAACCTAGGTCTTGGACCTGGGAGCTCCATATAATTTTATCTTCACCTGGACCATCTTTGACTTATTTTACCGCTGCTAGACGAATTGGTTATGATCTGCAATGTCTGTAATAATCTGAACGTCTATTTGCTATATGTAATCAAAAGTCTGAGAATTATGAAGGCCATGCCGAAAATTACTGGAAACTAACTACCTTTAGTTGATTATGACCACGGCCGGTGGGTTGCAAGCTCCGGGCGCCGGTTTGAGTGACTCCCTCGGTCAAGCATAAACAAGCGCTGAGTGGCGGAAATGTATCCTCTGTTGATGCGACCAACATTTCAGAAAAAGGAAAACAAAAAAATGTAGCATGTGCCACTGGGAGAAAAAAAAGATGGTATCTCCCAAATAACGCCGGTTTTAGGAAGGACGCCGAATTTTACGAATTGATTGATTTTCAAAGGAGTATCTCCCAAATAAGGGAAAGATGTAACGCTGGCCACCAACCAAGCAATGACAAAAAGGCGATCAAGCCATCGCATCCCTCCTTACCACACGGCCCGTACCACATGCACACCAGTTATTACTGGCAGCGCATGCCAGACTGCCAGAGCAAGTCAGAAGAGTAATAAATTAATGTTGTTGCCATGTCACTGATCCACGGCATCGATGCATCCAAGCGGTCCATTATACATCTCTCACCGATGGAAAGAACAGTAGCTCCTTGCTTTCTTCCCGCCGTGGCTTTCTTCAATGAAATTTCAAGGTTTTCCCTCCAACCCGTTGTTCTTCCCTCCAACTCACCCACCTCTATAAATACAAGGCCAACGCCATGAGAGCCGCGTGCGGTCGCGTGACTTGTGACTTTGGACTTTGGCGGAGGCGGAGCCAGAGCGGAGCGGAGCGGTGAGCGAGTCCGTCGCCATTGTTCGTCGGCTTGATCCCTATGGTTGTGTGCGATATTAGCCTGTCTATTAGGTATTGAGCAGTATCTTCTTTTCGGTCTGAGAGAGTTCTATGGATGTCGGAAACAATTATACAATGATGAGCATTCTTAGATTGGAAGAGAAACTTTCATCGTTATATTTTCCTTGCCTCTTTTTATCTCTTTCTGATTATTCTCGGATTATCCGAATTCTACACACTCGGAAAATCCGGGGGGGGGGGGGGGGGGGGGGGGGAGAAAATGTGTGTACTGGCTTCTTTCGGAATATCCGAGTACGTGGGCATCGGAATTTCCGGGTTGGTTTTAGTCTGACGAAACTGAAGAACTCGGCACCGTGACAGTGCTCGACGGAACCACGGCCGGCGACGACCACGCTCTGGGCGCGTTCGCCCGTGCGCGCGGGGTGCGAGGAGAGGGTTCAGCGGAGGGGGTCCTGGCGAGCCTAACGTGGTGGCCGCGCCCGGGTATGGCTACGGGAGCTTGCCTGGCGGCGGCGGTGGGAGGCGGCCGACGGACTACGGCGCGATGGTGCTACGGCGAGAGAGAGAGCGAATGGAGGGCACGGCGAGGTGCAGCGGCTCACCCTGAGTACGCCGACGTGGATGGCGAGGTCGAAGGAGGATTGCCGACGACGAATTCATCCGTGGCAGAGTTCCTACCCCGTTTAAAAAAAATCCAAGCTTCCGTGATTGCAAAAACATATGCTTTTTGTTCAGGAGCTCATGCTCGTGACTGTACCGTTTCCGGTATCCATAAAGCTCTCTTCCGTGATTGCAAAAATAATATTGTTTGAGTCCTCGAGCAAACAGTGCAGTATGGAAACTTAATGCATATACTCCTACCTAACAAGCAACAAGGATACTCGCTCTTTTGTTTGAAGTAGTAGCAGAGATATTGAAGTGCACCTAACAAAAAGTCCATTGATCTCGCTCTTTTGTTTGATATTACTCGCCCTTGAGTCCTAGGCTCCTAGCACCGTCAGTTTTGTGGTTCAACAAGTCCTTAGGAACAATAAAATTTCGTATACTCCTGAAGTTACCCCATATGTTTGTGATTCATGTTAGTTAGCTAAGAGTCATCAGTTGCCATACCCTACCTCTACTAGTGTTTCCACTGTTCCTTTGGAGCAAGTGTTGTCTGATGTATGGGGTCCAGCACCTGAGTCTGTTGGTAGACATTCATATTATGTAAGCTTTATCGATGATTTTAGTAAATTTACGTGGATTTATTTGCTCAAGAAACGTTCTGAGGTGTATCAAGTCTTTCTCAATTTTCAGCAATTTGTTGAGCGAAAATTTGGTAGAAAATTCATCACTATGCAAACCGATTGCGGTGGCGAATATGAAAAACTCAATACTTTCTTCCAAACGCATGGCATTTCTCATCATGTTTCTTGCCCACATGCTCACCAACAAAACAGTTCCGCTGAACGTAAACACCGTCACATTGTTGAAGTTGGTCTTGCTTTGCTTGCTAATGGATCCATGCCTCTCAAACACTGGGATGAAGCTTTTCTAACCGCCACCTTTCTTATAAACTTGCTCCCTAGCAAAGTCATCAATCTTGATACACCTGTTGAACGTCTCCTTCACACCAAGCCTAACTATGATTCTCTTCGTGTTTTTGGCTGTGCTTGTTGGCCTAATATCCGCCCCTATAACAAAAGAAAACTTGCTTTTCGTTCCACACGTTGTGTTTTTCTGGGCTATAGTCCACGTCATAAAGGAGTCAAATGCTTAGAGGTCTCTACTGGCCGTATATATATATCCCGTGATGTTGTCTTTGATGAAAGTGTTTTTCCCTTTGAATCTCTAAATCCCAATGCCGGTGCCCGTCTTAAGAAAGAAATCCTTCTTTTGCCTTCAAATCATGGGGATGCAAATATTGATGATTATATGTCTTTGCCTATTATACCAGTTGTTGCTAATGACCAACATGCAGACACCAGCGTATCACTGGTACAACTACGCTACAAAAGAACGAGAAAAAATTCAGTCCAAAATGCTTCAGAAACGGTGCAAAACAAGGCGCAAAACGACAGACGCTGTCTGCCCTGTTGCGATCCCGAGGCAGATCTGATTCCTGTTGATCCCGAGGAAGACTCCGGGGCCAGCGATCCCGAGGAAGATTCTGGGGCCAGCGACGCCAGCGACGCTGCCTCCGAGGGCGATTCCCCTGCTGCTCCCTCACCTGAAGCCGACACCGAATCCGGCGCCACCACGTCACGCTCCACGACAGCGCGCCCTCCGTCGCGCACGCGGTCCCCGCCACATACTCGATCGCCGTCCCTGCAACGGTCGCGCTCGCGGGACCCGCCTTCGCCTCAGTCCCCATCACGGACGGACCACGAGCTCGACATGGAGACATGGTCTCCTCCACCAGATTCGCCCGCACGTGGGAGTCCAGCTGAGTCTGGATCCTCTACGCCAGGCTCTGGTGCGGCCTCCCCTGCACAAATGTCAACGCCAGCATCTACACCTCCTTCCTCGCCACCGGCTCCACCACCGCCTCCTGAACCTCGAACTCGACTTCAAAAAGGTATACGTCAGCCTCGCAAGCTCACTGATGGTACTATTCGCTGGTGTCTTCTTGCCTCTACAGGAGAACCACGCACATTGTCTGAGGCGCTTGGGGATGACAGGTGGCGCAAAGCGATGGAGGATGAGTATGATGCTCTTATGCAAAACAAAACATGGCATCTTGTTCCTTCACATCATACAAAGAATCTCATTGACTGTAAATGGGTTTATCGTGTTAAGAAAAATGCAGATGTCACTATTGACAAGTACAAAGCACGCTTGGTTGCAAAAGGGTTCAAACAGAGATATGGGATAGATTATAAAGATACCTTCAGTCCTGTGGTCAAAGCAGCAACGATACGCATTGTTATTGAAGTTGCTGTCTCGAGAGGATGGAGTTTGCGGCAGCTAGATGTCAAGAACGTGTTTCTCCATGGCGTTCTGGAAGAGGAAGTTTATATGAAGCCCCCAGGTTTTGAAGACCTCAAGCCCCACATCACATTTGCAGGCTTGACAAGGCTCTTTATGGTCTCAAACAAGCTCCTCGTGCATGGTATTAACGACTCAGTACCAAGTTGCAACAACTTGGTTTCACTCCTTCCAAGGCTGATACATCTCTGTTCCTTTATAATAAGTCTGGTATTTTGATGTTTGTGCTAATCTATGTTGATGATATCATTGTCACAAGTTCTTCAGATCAAGCTATTTCGGCTCTTCTTCATGATTTGAATGCCGACTTTGCTCTTAAAGATTTGGGAGACTTACATTATTTTCTGGGTATTGAGGTAAAGAAGACACACTCAGGCTTGCTCCTTACTCAAGGCAAATATGCTGCAGATCTCCTTGCCAAAGTCGGTATGACCAAGTGCATTCCCTGTCGTACACCCTTATCCTCCACTGAAAAACTGTCTTTAACTGAGGGAACTCCCCTTGGTACTGATGATAGTACACATTACAGAAGCCTTGTTGGTGCATTACAATACTTGACGTTGACACGACCCGATATTGCTTTCTCTGTTAACAATGTCTGTCAGTATTTACATGCTCCTACGACTACTCATTGGACAGCCGCAAAAAGAATTTTGAGATATGTTCAAGGTACCCTACATGTTGGACTGACTTTTCAGAAGTCTTCTTCTACTTTGCTTAGTACATTTTCGGATGCAGATTGAGCAGGCTGTCTAGATGATAGACGATCAACTGGGTTTTTCTATATTTGTTGGACCAAATTTGGTCTCTTGGAGTGCTCGAAAACAGAAAACTGTATCACGATCAAGTACTGAAGCAGAATACAAAGCTCTTGCGAATGCTACAGCCGAGTTGATTTGGGTTAAGTCTGTTCTCAATGAACTTGGTGTTAAACTCAGGGAAAAACCATATTTGTGGTGTGATAACTTAGGTGCTACATATCTATCTGCTAATCCTGTGTTTCATGCTAGAATAAACACATTGAGATAGACTATCACTTTGTTCGTGAAAGAGTTGCAGATAAGCTGCTTGACATCAAGTTCATTTCTAATAAAGATCAAGTTGCAGATGGTTTTACAAAGGTGTTGCCAGTCAAAAATCTTCATGAGTTTGCTCGTAATCTCAACCTTTCAGAAGATTGTGATTAAGGGAGGGTGTTAGATTGTAATACGGTTTTTATATGTTTACGTATAAGAGTATGGAGTAGTACTCCACCTCGAATATGCCTTCCTGTACACGCCACGACTAGGGGCTGTTCCTAGCTTATTTAACATGCAACCGATCGACCCTAGAGGGCAACGATCGTTACCACCTAAAATCACACTCATTCCTTAGATCTTTCTGGTTCATGCGCGTGCGCTAATGTAGCAACCCAGCCTACGGGTGTTTGATGTGATGTAACGCTTTAAGTTTGGCCTTGGTCATGTTCTCTCCGTCTACACCAATGAAAAGGCAGAGTTCCTACCCCGTTTAAAAAAAATCCAAGCTTCCGTGATTGCAAAAACATATGCTTTTTGTTCAGGAGCTCATGCTCGTGACTGTACCGTTTCCGGTATCCATAAAGCTCTCTTCCGTGATTGCAAAAATAATATTGTTTGAGTCCTCGAGCAAACAGTGCAGTATGGAAACTTAATGCATATACTCCTACCTAACAAGCAACAAGGATACTCGCTCTTTTGTTTGAAGTAGTAGCAGAGATATTGAAGTGCACCTAACAAAAAGTCCATTGATCTCGCTCTTTTGTTTGATATTACTCGCCCTTGAGTCCTAGGCTCCTAGCACCGTCAGTTTTCATTTGATGGAGGGGTCAACGACGTGACCTGCGAACATGATCGCACCGGAGACCTCCTCGATGACAAAGAAGGCAAACGGATGGTCAGCGACGAAGTCCACGAGCGGTGGCGGCGTGGGGAGTACCGAGAACATTCGATCATCGCCCCCATAGCGGTGAAAGCCGCTGCCTCGGTGCCTTCCTCATTCACCTCAATGACGGCCTTGTGGATCACCTGCTGTAGTGCCAGCCTCCTCCTTCCGACTACGCCGTCCTCAGCCATATCGGACAGGTCGGCCTTCTCCAGATCGAACGCGTCCTTGAGACCCAATTCGCGGAGAACGCTGGTCATATCAGCGTCGAAACTAAGCTTGAACTTGGGCAGCCGGAAGTCCCCGACCTCGACGGCACTTTTGGGCAGGTGCTTGTGTAGAAAATCCGGGTTGCGGGTGATCTTATCGGTGAGCCGCCAGAGCCCGTCACGCGCGTCGGGGAGGAAGACGCACATGGAGTAGAGCGGCGCCGGCTGGGCGGGCAACGGCCGGCCCTGCTTGTAGCGGAGCTGGAGCACCTTGAAGCCGTCGTGGCAGGCGACGAGCTGGCTGTTGAATCCGCGCAAGAAGGGGACGTCGACGTGGGTGCCGTCGAGGCGATGGAACTTGTCGTCCTTGGTGTGCTTCTTGTCAAAGGGTGCTTCCACCTGCCCTTGAAGTAGATGGCATTGGCAAGGACGAGGTCCGTGAGATTCGACAGCGCGCCTGGGCCGAAGATGGAGGGGATGAGGTTATTCGTCGATGCCGCCACCCACGCATTGATCTGCTTCCGTGCTTCCTCCGGCTGCAACCACACAAAAGGGCATGAGTTTTCTTGTCTTCGATTGAATTAAGATGCAGTACAGATTCATTTCATGCTCAAATCGTTATGTAATTTGGCCGCTGCAATTAAGAAATGATAACCAGTTAGGGCTTCGTTATCTATTTGCATTCGCATGGGTGCTTCTTTTGTGCAAATTCTAGTTCGTGTGTCTGCTAATGGAACCGGAATTCATTGAGAGTTAAACGGTTTCCTCTGAAACTCTTAGCACAGAAAAAGAAATGCTAGCCAGTGAGATGGTTATCTGCATCCAAGATGAAACCCGTCACAGATTTTTCCGTAGCTTGCATGATTATCTTTGCTTGCACGCCAGGATGCTGAAGCTGAACCCATGTTTCCAATCCATGTTAAAGATAGGCCTACTCCAGATAAATATTGCTCAGGGCTGAGCATTATGAACAATGATAAATGGCCCTACAATACAACTGCCTGAAATTGCTAGCCTATTGGGCACGCCACTGGGGGTGCCAGCAATTTTTGGGCTATTGGGCGCGCCACTGGGGGTCGATTTCGTGCCGGCGCGCCCAATAGGCCTATTGGGAGCGCAGTTGGACGCGCCGGTGGAGATGCTCTAAGATGTTTTAGATGTTACACATGATGCCTACATGCACACTAAAATGATCGAACATACCCATGAAACATGTCTAAATACATTTGTGTGCATGTGATTGTGGACAAAAACTAAAACATCTTATATTTAGGAATGGAGGGAGTATACTGTGTTTGGTTCTGTGGTGCATTACAATACTAATCACAGTTAAACATAGTTAAGCAAATGCAAACTGTGCCTTATTCCCAAACTTCGACACCTAAATCTGGCAAATGGCAGCAAGTCTCCAAGCACTATGGAATCCAAGCTTCGACCCACAAGCACAACGAAATATCATAATACCAGCTTATCTTAACCACCTCTACTCCAAAAGATACGTATCAAGTTAGAGGCACCATTTGGAATGTAATTCACAAAAATTAGTAATAAGATAGCCGATGGAATTAACTTGTCATGTATCCTGAATTACTACAGGAACTAAACTGTACAAGAAAGTTGTAGTTTGGATGTCACAAAAAAACAGAAATGGTAGATACAAAGAGGAATATATATTAGGTAAGCTATCAATTTTAATTTCCTCCAAAATTCGTATGCAATAGGCTACTATTATGTAGGAATTTTAAAGTAGTGATACCAGTTCATTTGTTCCAAACTGTATCAAAGGCCTACCTTCAAATCATATCCTCTAAACTCCTACATGTTCCTTAATTTGTTCAAGAAGGTCCGAATCCACCAAAAATATAAAATAGAAACAGCAATTATTATTGATGTATGCGTTTGTACTACATATGTATATGACTGTATAAAATCTCTTTGCCAATAAAGCTAGTCACAATTGGAAATTATATGAAAGAGAAAAAACAAAATTTACACTGCACAATGTCTCGTTGTAAGCTACAGGTTTGTGGCACTAATTTGAACAACTATGTGCCCAACACAAGCCCAATTAATGCCGCAGATGGCAGGTGACCGGTACGTTGAAAAAGTTTATACTGTTATGTACTTCAACATAGCTGAGCGCACATTCTCCATGAAAGCCACAGCTTCCTCCTGAACAGTACATGCAAATATACAAGTTAGAAGCATAGCAAAGAAACACACGATCAAAGATGCAAAGCCTAGATACTTTGGCAATTTTATTCGATGCTCCTGATAGAAGAGGCCAGGGACGGCACATCACCTGATTGCTCGTCTTTGCGCTCGCTATGTTCTCATCCAGAAGTGTTAATATGGACATATTGAGCTCATTCCGTTCGACCATGTCGAGCAGCTGGGAATCACAAAAAGGAAAATAGCATATCACAGTTACAAAATCGGCCCGTGCATACAAAGAGTTATCAAACAAGAAAAGGTCGCAGCATTTCCAGCTCTTTCTGTTTCATATCTTACTGTTGATTTCCTGTCTTTAGATTGCAGGATGTTGGTGAGCCGCTCTTTCGCCGTCACCAGGTCATTCTGCAACTTGTCGTAGGCCTCTGCAATATCAGCAAGGACAGTAGTTACAGATACATAGAAGTTAGCTAGCTATAGCTTGGATAGTGTAATGCAGCAAACTGAGCAATCTCATGGATGATGTTGTTAACTGACCGACTCCCTCCCCGATAACCTTCTGCATCGCGTCCAGCTCGATCAATCTGTCTTCCATGTCCTGCATGCGAGCACAATAGAAATCTACACGAAGCTGGCATGGGGATTCTGTATCAGAGCAAAAGTTCTATGGGAAAGTTCAGAGCTTTTACCGCCGTTCTGCTCCCTCGGCGTCATGTCAGCCAGGCCCTGCACGCACGCGGCTACGTACGTCGTGTCAGCAAACGCGGGAGGAGGAGCGTTGAAAAGTCGTGGCAGCAGCGACCCGCATGCATGGGTGATATCCGAAGGTGGCAGGGGTCCTAGCTCCGTGCTTGATGTTCATGCAGCCAGCTAGTACGTGTACTTCCCTTTCTTCCTATATTACCAAGGACACGTACGACGTACGGCGAGGAAATACGAAAGGCAAAAATGACACCTTCCCATACCACCCGTGTCGGTTGCACGACAAACAATGCGTGTGTCTGTTCAAACGGATGACTGACTCTTGACATAAATATCTACCGGGGATGGAGCCACGTAATATTTTTGGAGCGAGGGTGCTAAATCATGTCCGAGGAGGCAAATTTTCATAGGTACCTACTCACCGCAATTGCATAGACTACTAGGAAAAGAGGAGAAGGGAAACAACATGGGACCGGATCCGGCATAGGCGAGGGAAGTGGTTGCCGAAACCTGCCGACATCGAGACACCAGAACACAACCGGCAACCGGAGGGATGGCGAGGTAGAGAACAAGTGATCGTTGTTTCTACTCCCTCGGTAGCCCGGAGAAGGACATCATAGCCAACATGGAGCAAGATAGTAATTACATGTCATTTCACGTGCCATTTTGTTGTTGCATTATTATTATATGCAATGGTTATTATTTTATGTGTCCTCTCATTGTTGCATGCATGTTGTTACATTTTATCATGAAAGGAAAGCATAAGACCCATCATTTCACGTGCCTTATCACTGCGAAATGATATTAAGGCCCTCCTTTTATGCCCGGAGATGGCTATTATGTGTCATTTGAGTGTACTCGTCTCATCGTCGGGCATTATTATTTTATGCTAGGCGACAACTATTGCCTATGATTTAATTGCCCATGTGTTATTATTATATGATTTCATGGTAGCTATTACCTATCATCAAATGTTAGGTCGCTTTACTATTTCATGAGCACAAATTTTGCATTCGAGATCCGCTCAAAGTGATTTTGGTGGCGATGGAATGTTCTCATGGAGTAAGGTTTTTCGCGATATCATGTTAAAATGATACCATTTTTGCTGCCCTCTATCCATACTTGTGCACCAAAAAAAGTGGATCAGCAAGAAGGGCGTAATGGCCCTCCCCGTGAGTCTGACAAGACAATAAATAATCAGATTTTGCACAGTATTATTGTGTGTCTTTAGGGTCCTTATTTCATGCTATGATGTATTTATTACCTATCATCAAAAAAATATCATATATGACTCGCGTAAAATTATCGTGCGTCTATCATTTCGGTTTGGTAGTGCTCCTTCTCACGCTTTTTATTTGGCAGTTTTCTATGTTTTGTGATTTGGCTGTTTTCCCGCCATTTTTATTTGCAGTTCGTACAACAAATTTCGTGCTCATTTTTTGTTTTCATTCGTTTAGGTTGTTTTCTCGCTCGTTTTTTGATTTGGCAGTTCTTACAGTATTTTCTCGCCTTTTTTTTGTTTTGGGAGGTTTTCCCGCACACTTTCAATTTGGAAGTTCCCACGGTAGTTTCCACACTTGTTTTTCATTTTGGGAGTTTCCCCGCTTTTCTGTTTTCACAGTTTTTGTTTAACGGTTTCGCGCCCGAATCCATTTTTTGACTTTTCATGCTCATTTTTTATGATTGTTTCCCTCCTACTTTTTTGTTTTCCCCCTTTTTCCGTATTTGGGTCTTTCCACCCGATTTCAAATTTACAGTTCGCGTGGCATTTTCCCGCTAGTTTTATAATTGGCAGCTTTCCCGCCCGTCTTCGATTTGGCGGTTTTCCGACCTTTTTAAACGATTGAGAATTTTCCCGCCAGTGAGCTTTGGGAGCTTTCACACCCTCTGTCAACACACATGCTTTTTGGGTTTGTCGCCCAACTTACTTTCACTAGAGTTGATAATGTATGTAGGCATATCTAGTTTGTAAGGAAAATATCAAGTCTTTCAACACTAATAAAAGACGTTAAGGTTTCCCGACCCGTTTCAACACACATACTTCTCCCGTTTTCAACACACATACTTCTCATGTTTTCCTAGCCACATTTTGGGACATGTGGTTATCTAATAAGTAGGCATTAGTAAGAGTGAAATATCAAATCGTTCAATAGGCACGAAATATCAAAGTACATGCATAAAATGATTATAAGGCACATGAGTCGTATGTATGCACACCATACGTGTTTACCCGGCTGTGCGAGTTTCAATCGCCTTTTTTTTAAACTCGCATGCCCCGTTTGAGAGGCTATATGAGCTTTTTTTGGGTCGCAATTTTTATGTGCATACCTGGCTGTGCGCCTCATTCCCACCCACCAACACGGGATCATCGGGCGGATCACAATTCTGTCGTAGGGATTGTCCCCAGGGTGGTCCACGAGGCGGCAACACCGGGATTGACAACGACTATGACGGGCCATGCTCGCTGACCATGAGGAAATCTCTTACAAATTACGTAATATTTCTCACTCATCACCCGTACATACATCGTGTATTTCCTTTTTGTTTATTTTATTTCTATGTGCCAGTATATTAATACGCGGGGTTGCACAAACACGGTCGAGGGTTTAGGCCAATTTTAGCCCACCGCATGTGCACCTAAGAGATTCATATGAAAAATTCTCGTGGTGTACGCACATGTAGCATTGGAGTAAACCAAACCAAAACATTACATATTTTCAAGAAACTGAGGTGGTACATGCAATCACATGCAGCAAGTGGGCGAGTCAGCGCGAAAACGAAATTTCGAAAGAGTCCCGCCAAACCCAAATCTCCCCGCCACTCAGATTTGATTTCGAAATCAAAAATTTCTTCTGCGCCGAGCGGGAAATTTAGGCAAAAATTTGGACAAGTCCGCCTTTGTTGGGCCCGAGCCCCACCCACCCTCCCGCAGTAGCAGCAGCAGACCACCCTCTCCTCCTAGCGACACCACCTCCGGATCCCCTTTTTCCGCCTCCTCGTCACCGGTCGAATCCGGCAACCTCCGTCGACTCCCCGCGTGCAGACCACCGCCCCCACACCAAATCCCACCCCTGCCCCGATTACATGGCGTGGAACCGCCGAATCACCGCCCCACCACCAACCCTAACTCAGATGCAGGGGGCATGGCGATGGCGGCTGAAATTGGCGGTAGGGCTAGGAGGCCGGCGGCGGTGAGGTGAGACTGCTAGCCGCGGGTCCTCGCGGTATTGGCCGGGTCGTGAAGCTCGTCGAGTGCAGCCACGGTCGTGGCCGCGCTGGGTTCCTGGACCAACATCGTCGCCTCCAAGTCCGCGATGCGCTCCACGACGCCGCCCTTGGCCCTCGTCTCCCGCAGCATCTCCTCCGCTCGCTGGCACCGGAACCGTGGCGACGGTAGGGGTGATGCCAGTCGGGTTGCAGGGGACGCGCTGCTGGACCTGAAGCTAACCTTCAGCGCCACGGATGGGCGGCTGAGGACGGCGACCCCTGCGGCTGGAGGGCGTCTCCTGACCCGTCCCTGACCTCAGCGCGCAGTCCATGTGCGTCCACTCTCCTTTCCCCTCATTTTCCCATCAGGTTAGATTTGCCTCTTTGCTTAGGTCTCCCTCAAGATTGGTTTCTTGTTTGGTGTCCCGATGTGTTTGAGTGACTGAATAATCTGTGTGTTTCTCCCTTGCAGATGCGCATCAATCTACAGTGCCCTTTCCTCCATTTTTTTTGTTCGGAGCTCTGCACGAGAACACCTTGCACTGTCCCATCCCCGTGGAGATCAAGAGCTGCATCCATCCCAGAGCAATGTATGCTACTCTTAGCATTATATGATCTGGTTTATACGATACTAGCTCATTCCATTTTATTTGGTACACATATACTGAACTAGTGCACGTCTCATGATCTAAAATGTGATTGTTTGTCTATTTGTTCAGTTATCTGAGAGCCAAGTACTTGCAAGGGGGCATCCTGCCGGAGTTCGGTGAACTCGTCCACCTCACCATCCTGTAGGTTCCTGGATGCCCGTGTTCTTTCTTCTTTTACTCCCAGTGGGTCGTTTGTTGTTCTGATGTGTGCTAAACGCAGGGATCTGTCCAGCTGCCGAGCAACTTGTTGCAGTGCATGATACCTGCGTGAATCTGGAGCATCACTTATATGTGGCTTCTGTGGTACCGCAATATTCTTGGCATTGCCACATGCAAAGGTGATTTTTTTCTGACGCTGCTGTTTAGAAGCTCGTCGGAATTGACTGCTGCCATGCTTTTTAGTAGTGTTCTTCATGGTTCTCTGGGTCATGACCCCCCATATTAGAAATTTGATGATTAAATTCTGTCTATGTTGTTTGTAGGTTTTATAACCTACTAGAAAGATGATCTCTGGTTCGGGGCTAGTAGTCAATTTAACTCGTGATTTTTTCTGCTAACATGTCCTCGTCAACTGTAAGGTCAAAATTAATATTCCAAGTTGTAAACATCTGATAACATAAGATGCGAGTTATCCTTTTTTTTTGCAAAGCACATAATGCCTTTGAGAGCAAGAACTCACATCTTATTTCTTAATTCAAATCACTGTAGTGTTGTATGTCAAAATCTTACTACTGTTGTAATATAAAGTGTTTTCGTTTTTGTATTATCAGTCCCACTACAGTTAGCCTTTTATGCCACAATCAACATGTTATTTAAACATGTTACTGTTCTTTTGCTGGAAGTTAACTCGTGTCTTTCCTCAGGACAATACTTGGAGATGTTTCTGTCCTATCCATACCAGGGGCTTGGACGGCGCCGCTTCGCGCAACATGGAGCTTCTGCCAGCATCTTCCCTGAGCCGCAAAACTGACTTGCTGCTCCTATGTCCAGGCGATGTTCCTGAGCTGCTGCTGCCGGCCACCACACTGACATGCTGCTGTCGGCCACCTCCCCAACCTGCTGCTGCCAGCAAGGAACTATAACAGAAAGGTGAGATGCCATGGGTTGGAATCACATTCTTGACCAGGACAAGGTTGGGGTATACTGTGTGTTTCCGTTATGCCAACGAGTAGGAAAGACATACAGATCTTAATTTTATTTGTACATATATACGCAGTTTAGTTTCTTCCATGTTGGGGTTTTTAGTTTATCTACCTGGAGATGTTGTACTTGGTTTGACACAGTTTAGCTAAAGAAAACTGACAATCCAACAGCATTGACGTGGCGGCCAGAAAATTAGGCTGTAGGAGAGTGGACTTTAAAATGAATTGATCTTAAAGTTCGTATGTGTATTGCTTTGATAATAGTGTCAATATGATCCTCCTATTTGTTTATAGTGTTCAATCTTTGCTATGTGATCTGGGGTCTTTGATAGCTATGAATGGGATCTGTCATGTAGCATCCTGCAAATAGCTCTTAGTGTCGATCGACCGATCCATTAGTGCTGCTACATAGTACTAGTTATTAGGAGTCAGCTAATAATTGTACCTTGAATAATAGTATCTATTATGCATGCATGCTAGGCTCACCTTTACATTTTGCGAAGTGGTAACTCATGATAAAAAGAGCTATAGTTTCAGACCGCTGACCAAATTTCAGTGCTTGTGATTTGAGAAACTGGTTTGGCATGCTATTATGTTAAATGTCAAACTGATTTGAGAAACTTTGCTTAGTTGCTGGTTCAATACTAGTGTCTTGGAGGTCAGAATTCTGAACATGTTCTCCTTGTGCGTCTTTTGCAGGTCAATGATGTGCCCCTGGAGCCAACCAACGGTCTCCCGAGCCGGCGGCGCAGTCTTAGTCTGGCAGTAGTCTCGGACGGCGCCTCTCTGTGCAACCTGGAGCTGCTGCCTGCGTCTTCCCTGACCATGTCCCCGAGTTGCTGCTGCTGGTGGTCACCTCCCCAACATGCTGCTGCTGACCACCTCCCCAACCTGCTACTGCCAGCAAGGAAACTGTCACAGCAAGGTGAGATGCAATTGGTTGGAATCATAGTCTTGATCAGGGGGTAGAGTGTGTGTTTCCGCTATGCCAAGGAGTAGGAAGGTCATACAGATCTTAGTTTGGATAATACAGTGGCTGTTTGGCTTATTCAGTGTTGAAACTTACTGTCCATGCATGGTGCTTGTGTTTATCTACCTGGAGATGTCCTTGGATTGACACTTTTTAGTTAAAGAAAGTAGACAATGAATTCAGCAACATCAATGTGTCGGACGGATAATTAGCATGTAGGAGAGTGAACTTTAAAATCAATAGATCTTACGGTTTGCATGTTTATCCAACTCCGCTTGGGTGAATTCAGTAGTGTTCCAACGAGGCAAAAGATCGCAGGCCTCTACTAGCTTGTTCCATGCATGCAAAAAATCATGTCGTGATGCATAAATTTCTTGTTTAGCCAAAAATCATGTTCGGCGGTCTCCGTCTGGGCCGCTGATTCTGGCTGCCGCTGCTCACTGGTCGTCTCCGCCGCTAATGTTCTTTGGACGGTATTTTCCGCAGGGTCGCCTGATGACAGGGAGGCCGTGGAAGCGCCTGATCTGAAGGCCAGATGGGGTGTCCACGTCGTCAAGCTGCTCGCACCCAAGGCCCACGTGGCGACTTTGACCCTGAGGTCGTCGACGTGGGCATGCAAAGGTAACTTCTTGACATTCATCCTGTCCTGGCTTTAGTTGCAGCTGCTTCTTTTTTCCTGTGAGTTGGCTAAATTTTCATGGAACCTTGCTATGTTAGTGCTGTGCAGCGGATTGTTTCACGGAGTTGTAATAGGTCCAAATATGTTACTTGTTAAGTAAAAGAGCCCACTACTATCCCTGAAGTTGTGGGTTAATGTGTGTTAGTGATGCTTCCTTTATTTTCGGATTTATAAGGGTGTTACTACTGCTGGTGTCTGTTGCGTTATTATTGGGTCGGATCGCAGAAGTGATCATATGCTTATGTTTTATCTGTCTCTTCTGTTTGTTTATACAAACCTCTCACTACTCAGGTTTCTGGCAGTGGAAGGTCACTGCCTATAAAGAAGTCTTTCTAGATCCCCGTTGATACGTCAGACCTTAGTGTGTTTGAGTATTATGCCTAATAAAGCCCAGTGGAATTTTTTTTATTCACAGGGAGGTGTCCACATAACCAATTTTTGTATTGCTTCAGATTGTAAGTATATGTCTCTTCTAGTTATGCAGCTGCAATTGGGTTACCCATTTTTATGTTTTTTTCACATTGAATGCTTGACGTTGATCGCCTAGACCTACTACTGATTGATTAGTGTTGTTTGTGTAGATTGAATGACGATGGCTCCAACATTAGTGTTGGCCTCTAAAGTCTTTCGCCATTTATTTGATTATATGATGTAAATAATCTACATGCTCACCAGGTTGTACTAGAACACATTCCAGCCATCACCAACATACTTGTGTGCATGTACATGTTGATGCTTGGCATAGCCTAGTGTGTCTTGTTTGTGTATTGGCGAGACATAGTTCCTTGCGCTGTTCGTGAAGGTGAAGCTTTGTTAGTCTGTTGTCGTGCAGGTGATGGACGGATGAGCCAAGATTGTTCCAACCAGTGGTTTCGGATCTGGCCGTGGAAGTGGAGCCGGACATTCTTTCGTTCACATGGATTTCTTCGACTGATGTGAGCATGGGGTCTGAGTGCATGTATGTACACTGTGCGATGGTTGTTTCCGTCTGCTTGGCTACTGTTTTCTAGCTGGCCTGTGCTATTGAGGTCTTGGACCTAGGAGCTTCATATTATTTTCCTTGGTTGGTTGCTATTACTTGTTTCCCGATTCGCAAACTCTCAATCCATTTTGTATAGTACTACTACTTACATGTGCTAGTATTATTATATAATCTTTCTACAGCGTCTATTGATCCCTTTGGTAATTAATGATGAACGCTGAACCTCATATGCTTGTGTGTATTTTGCAGGTCAACGAATGCCTTGCGGTGTCCAGGATGTCATCAAGTATGACGTCAAGGTAAACTCACTCTCTCTGACACTGGTTGTTTGGTATGTATGGTTCCTGTCGATGGTGATCTGTATGCATCTTGGTATGTATGGTTGTTTGTGTTGGGTGGTCCTCTCGGTCATGGTCTTCATGCCATGGTCGAGTCTGTGTGTTAATCGTCCCAGGATTGCAGTGATGCTTGAGACAATTTCTGGTTTCTCGAGAATTAGCTCTACTTAGGTGCATCTGTACCTGGTGTACCTTTCTCTGGTCGTTTGTGCCTCTCCTGTAGACTGTTTGTTGCAACATCGTTGTACCTCTTCTACCTGATGGTTCATTTAGTTCCCAGTGACAAGAGAAAGCAATTATATAATCCATATGATGCATTGCTGTTGTAAAATTTTGTAGACTGCAATCATACATGAATGCCCTAGCTAGTGTTTAATCAATTGCCTGGTGCAGACACACATATGAATAGCTTTGTTTGTGCTTGCTAGTTGGAGCGTAGAGCTACTGGATACTATTTATTCGGTAGCTACCTGCTTCACCATCTTGAAGATAAAACTAGCTCCCCGCTGCAGCCTTAGCTTGCATATATAGGCTCTGAGATACTTCACTAATATGCAGCCTCAGTGTGTTTGAGTATTATGCCTAATAAAGCCTAGTGGCATTTTTTTTCCACAGGGAGGTGTCCCCATAAATTATTTTTTTGTATTGCTTCACATTATAAGTATCCGTCTCTTCTTCTAGTTATGCAGCTGCAATTGGGTTACCCATTTTTGTGCTTTTTTCACATTGAATGCTTGATGTTGATCGCCTAGGCCTACTACTGATTGATTAGTGCTGGTTGTGTAGATTGAGTAACGATGGCTCCAACAGAAGCGTTGGCTTGTCTACTGCTGGAATTTGGTTGTACATCTGCTGATTTGATTCGACCTACTGCTGGAATATGTTTGAGTAGTTCTGGAATTTCTTCAGGTTAAGCAAGTTCGTAGATAGAAAACATTACTTTGATATTGCTGTCAATATGATCCTCCTGTTTGTTTATAGTGTTCAATCTTTGTTATGTGACCTCGGGTCTTTGATAGCAATGAATGGATCTGGCACGTGGCGTCCTGCAAGGCTCGTAGTGTAGTACTGATTATTAGGAGTCTGATAATAATTTTACTTTTAATAATAGTATCTCTTATGAATGCATGCTAGGCCCACGTTCACATTTTGAGAAGTGGTAGCCCATTTATATAAAAAGCTACAGTTTCTGTCCAAAATTCGGTGCATATGATTTGATAAACTGATGGCTGGCTTGTTAGAGGACAAACTGATTTTAGAAACTTTCCTTACTTGCTGGTTTTGTGTCTTGAACATTGAAACTCTGCATATGACCAGTACAAACCATATTGTACTTGGTTCTTAGCTTGATGGAATGCTTCCAGTTGTCGTACTGTATGAATATGAAATGATATGTCGGTTCTTTGTTTCAGACATCAAAATGATGTTGACATTTTTATGTTTCGATACTAAAATGTCGCATTTATAGGAACCAATCGGTAAGTGCTTTAGCTGGTTACTAGTCTGCTTCTTTTGTTGTGTTGGTGAGACATGGTGTAGCGTATGAAGCATGAAAATGATGGTTCCTATATTGTATTTCTCGCTGATCAAAGCTTGAAACTGTGTTATTATCTGGCACTCTCACTCGAGGTAGGATGCATGAGTGCATTGTATGTGTGTTGAGCATATGAGTTTTTCCTTGCAAAAATTGTTTTCTGGAGCATAGCAAAAGTGATCCTACTGTTTGTTTATAGGGTTCGACCTTTGCTATGTGATCTGGGGTCTTTGATAGCGATGAATGGATCTGGCATGTAGGGTTCTGCAAATACCACTTTAGTGTGGACTGTTATTCTGCCAATCCATTGAGAGTACTAATTACTAGGAGTCTGCTAGTACTAATTACTCATGATAAAAAACTATAGTTTCTGACCACTGTCGAAATTTCTTTGCTTATGATATGAGAAACTGATTTGGCATGCTATCTTGTTAGAGGTCAAACCGAGGAAACTTAGCTTAGTTGCTAGTTCTATATTTAGAGCATAGCTGCTGATGTGTGTTAGATCGCTGCTGGGTCAGAATTCTGAAGCTCATCTCCTTGTGTGTGTTTTGCAGGTCAACAATGTGCGCCACGAGCCAACCAATGGTCTCCAGAGCCAACAGCACCGTCATAGACTGGTGACAGTCTTGGACCGCCAGGCCACGTCCCTGAGCTTTTCCTTGGCGATGGGTGACAAGGCCTTTATCGAGCACGAGGTGTCCGGATGTCATCAAGTACGACGTCAAGGTAATCTCACTCTCTCTGACACTGATTGTTTGGTATGTATGGTTCCTGCCGATGGTGATCTGTATGCATCTTGGTATGTATGGTTGTTTTTGTCGGGTGTTCCTATGGGTCATGATCGAGCTTGTGTGTTAATCGTCCCAGGATTGCAGTGATGCCTTGAGGCAATTTCTGGTTTTTCAAGAATTATCTCTATTTAGGTGCATCTGTACCTGGTCTACCTTTCTCTGGTTGTTTGTGCCTCTCCTATAGGTTGTTTGTTGCAATATCGATGTAACTCGTCTACCTGATGGTTCATTAAGTTTCTAGTGACAAGAGGAAGCAATTATATAATCCACATGATGCATTGCTGTTGTAAAAAGGTGTAGACTGCAATCATACATGAATACCCTAGCTAGTGTTTAATCAATTGCCTGGTAAACCAATCTGGAGCAGTTGCAGACACACATGAATTTCCAATGCAAGATTTTTTCTAGTCTTTGTGTGTTTTGCAGGTCAACAATCTGTGAACATGTAGTATTTTGTTATGCTCTTTTCCTGATATTGGCTTCATGCTAATTGCTTGCTTATGCTAGTTTTACCAATGTAGTAAGCTTTTTTAATTTTAGCCCTTACTTTGGCTACTGTCCATGCTGGAATTCTTGATCTAGTGTTTTGTTGTCGAGGAACTTATTCCTAGTATCAAATCACGTCTTGTTCATTTTTGAATAGTTGCAGTTGCTTACTTCTATATTCCTAGTAGGAAATCACGTCTTGTGCATGCTGACCTTTAATGGTTTCCTGTTGCTTATGTGGAGGTGAACATTTTCTTAATCTGTTGCTGTGCAGGCGATGAATGAGCAGCGGGTGGTTTGACGCCTAGAGTGCTGGTGAAGGGAGAGAGAGCTGCATGCGGCGCCCTCAGAACGCAGCAGCAGCATCAGCAGCAGCAAGGGAGAAATGTGGCTGGCTGGGCTATGTGCGATATTATGTTTGTTGATGACCTGATGGCGTCCTAGATACTTGCTGTGGTGAAGAAGCTAGCCATATGTGTGAGGCCCTGATTGCTGGCGTTCCACTTTTCGTGTTGATTATTTCGGTCGGATGAATGCTCTGCTGCTGCGTTTTCTTACAGGCAGGATGGGTATCGAGATGAAGAAGAGGCATCCTCATCCTTGCAGCCATTATCTTCAGCTACGGCTGGATAGCGACCGCTACTAAGCGCGCTATTTGTTTAGGTGGTGGTTAGTAGGCCAGGTGTTGGTCGCCAATTTATACAGCTGGTTGAGTATACTCCAGCAGAAATGAAGAAATGCAATTGTACTGAATTAAAAAAGATTTGGACAAGTACTAATTTTGCGTCATTATGTGTATGTATATCGTATACAACTAATGTGTACAGAAAGATTTGTACAAGTACTAATTTTGCCTGTGAACGCATTGACCATTTGCTTCCATCCCGACTGATACATGCATACTAGTACTAGCTTGTGGCAGTTAATTGCAACTTGATCTTATTGACTACCATCTCGGTTCTCTCTCTGAAAGATCATGCACGAAAAGGGACATCTGATGCGCATCAAAATCTAATGAACAACGGTGTCTTAATAGGAGCACCCGATTTGCACTTGTAATTAATAAGGTAACCAATACAATGGAATTTCTCTCTAATAAAGTCCATGATCGGTCGAGAGGTAATGTAACTTACCTGATAGATATGATGGATACAGAAACAAATCACGGGATTTTAGGAAACCCTAATAACTGAATGGACTGAATACATCCGCCACTGGGATGCAGTCCAAAGCGGTAGAGTAAATATGGACAGTTGCGCTCCACGTCACCAATCCGTGGCCAGAGGTATAGATACCAATCCGTGGCCAGAAGCATCTGTGCCGTCCGTTATATGCACATCTCCTCCAACAGCTGAGGCGGGAAAGAAGGGAGCCTCCTCTTTCAACAGAAAGGGAAATCTGAAATTTTTACCGCTCATCTTCTTCCTCTCTTCCCTTCATTCATCTTGCCTCTATAAATCCAAGCCCAGGTCACAAGTCCGCGTGCGGGTTGCGCGTGACTTGTGACTTTATTTAGAGTAAATAGGTTGCTACCTTCACAAAACGCTTTTTTTTTTGTTTATCCCTAATGAGGTAACAAAGTAAGCTAAATTACTCAAGTGGATCGCGGAACTTTCTCTCACGTTCACCGTACTAGCCACCCCCGTTACTCCATCTAACGCACACGTTCCCCCTCACACGCTCTCATATACATGCTTGATCAAAACAAGTAAACAAGAACGGGGTACATAATATGCATCTATTTTCATAACTGAAACAAAACTATTGCAATCCCAAACATATATTAACTTATAAAAAGATTCACCACAAAGGTATTACATAGATGACCGTAATCATGTTCGGCAGCTCATACGGTGCTAATTAGTGAAGCTCAAGAGAGGAGAGATACATAAGTTACTTCCACAAACCCATAGTCCAGGGGTGGACTACTCTCTCTTCATCATGGAGCCGGTGGAGAAGTCGTTGGAGAAGGTGGAGACCTCCCGGCAGCGCCCCGCCGGAGTTTTCCCCCTCCAATCTGCAACTCCAGGTCTCTGTTTCGTGGTTTCTGAGGGCGTCGGGGACTATTTTTATAGTCGGTTTTAGGTCAATACGAAGCTTCTGGAAAAAAGATCGACGGCAACGGAGCCTCGAGGGCCCAGATGAGGGGTCCCACGCGGCCAAGGAATCTGGCCACGTGGGCCCACCTCTTTTGGCCCTCGGGTCTCCGTTTGATCGCTTCCTTCGCTCATACGCTTTGTTCCTTCCAAAATCTGATGCTCGTAAATTTTCAGGTTATTTGGACGTCGTTTGGGTCACTGAAACATCAAAATATAGAAAATAGGGTTTTCTGCCAGTGCAGGGTTAATTCCAGAAAAATAGGGAAACTTGTGAAATATTCCCAAAATCAATATAAAACAATGATATAACCCTTATATGATGCAAATATGATTGAAATATAAGTAATATAATGCAAAGTTCATGTATGCATTTTACATGCATCATGGTGACGCCGCGGTTCCAGGGTGGCGGCGCCGACCATCCAGACTCGGTCTTGACCTTGATCGGCCTGCCGCTGTTATTGATCAGCAGCGACTCCACGAAGCGCGAGGTCATCGGAGTCCTTGACCGCGCGCTGAAGGAGGACGAGGAGCTCGACAGCATCTACCAGAGCTCGCGCTGGCGGTCTACGAGGGCGGCGTAGCCGTACTCCCGCATGACGGTGTAGAAGTCACGGCCCGCCCACCAGCGCCGCCTCCACGCGGCGTTGTGCTGGTATGGCCGCTCCGTCCCCTCGTGGTCGTCCAGCGCCGCCTCGCGCTGCGCCTCCAGCATCGGCCCCCAGTTGGGGCTGTCGACGGCGTACTCTGGATCCGCCCGCCGCTCCGGCGTCAGCTGCCGGCGGCGCATGCGGACAAGATCGCGGAAGCGCTCCCCGGTCGGCAGCGGCGGCACGACGAAGCCGAGGGCCGACATCTGCCAGCCGCCGCCGCCGCCGCCGCTGGGAAGGCGCAAACCCGACGGGACGGGGATGTGGTGGCTGTGGAAGAAGGCCGCCTCTTCCTTCCGGAGGCACGTCTTCGCACCACCGCCGGCACTGCCTCCCGCTTCGTCGTTGTGCGCCATGGTCGCTGGGGGAGAAAAGAGTGTCACCGGGGGGAGAAGAGAGAGCGGAATGCGGCGGGGTGAGGTGAGCGGCGCGGGCTTATAAGGACGGTGTGGAGGGCGGGAACGCTGTGCGGGATGCTTGAATTAGCATTTAGTGTCAGTATGTAGCGGTGCTACTGGGAAAGTTTTTCTGTTTTTCTGAAAGCTTCGGTGAGTTGGCTAGTGTCTAGTTTTGGATTCTTTTTTGTGTTAACCTCTGAAGAATTGAGCTAATGTATCAAATGTATTCATATTTGTTATGTGATATTCTTCCCTGGGATGCTTTTAGGGGATCTATTATACATTTATCTAGTGAACTATACATATACATTTTTATTCAGTTTGGACTATTCGTATACAAATGAAGTTCTGAACCTTCTGTTGCGTAAAGTTCTTTTTGGAGCAGCGTACACGGTTGTGTGCAATGGACTTTACCTTTGGATATGATCGTGTCTTGGAGGTCAGAATTCTGAACCTCATCTCCTTGTGTTTTTACAGGTCAACAATGTGCGCCACGAGCCAACCAATGGTCTCCAGGGCCAATAGCGCCGTCATAGACTGGCGACGGTCTTGGACGGTGCCTCCTTGCGGAATGTGGAGTTGCTGCCAGTGTCGACTTGCTGCTCGTACCGCCAGGCCACGTCTCTGAGCTGCTGCTTGGCGATGGGCGACAAGGCCTTTATCGATCACGAGGTGTCCAGGATGTCATCAAGTACGATGTCAAGGTAATCTCACTCTCTCTGACACTGGTTGTTTGGTATGTATGGTTCCTGCCGATGGTGATCTGTATGCATGTTGGTATGTATGGTTGTTTGTGTCGGGTGGTCCTCTCGGCCATGGTCTTCGTGCCATGGTCTAGTCTGTGTGTTAATCATCCCAGGATTGCAGTGATGCCTTGAGGCAATTTCTGATTTCTCAAGAATTACCTCTATTTGGTGCATTTGTACCTGGTCTACCTTTCTCTGGTCGTTTGTGCCTCTCCTGTATGCTGTTTGTTGCAATATCAATGTACCTCGTATACCTGATGATTCATTAAGTTTCTAGTGACAAGAGAAAGCAATTATATAATCCATATGATGCATTGCTGGTTGTAAAGAAGGCTTTCTAGATCCCCGTTGCAGTGATGCCCAGTGGCATGTTTTTTTCTTCAGAGGGAGGCGTCCCCATAAACCATTTTTTGTATTATATTGCTTCACATTATAAGTATTTGTCTCTTCTTCTAGTTATGCACCTGCAATTGGGTTACCCATTTTTCTGCTTTTTTCACATTGAATGCTTGATGTTGATCGCTTGATTGTGTCGAGCAATTGTTTCCTGTGCCGTTGGTGGAGGTGGAGTTGAAGGTGAACCCTTTGTTGGTATGTTGTCATGCAGGTGCCCTGCCCTTTGATCGACAGACGAGCCAAGCTTGTTCGACCAGTGGTAGTCGGACAGGACATTGGAGCAGCATATTACCAGTGGCGCTTGTTAAGCGGGGAGTGCTGAAGATTGTTCCAACCAGTGGTTTCGGGTATGACTAGGACCTGGTCTTGCCACTGGCAAGTGCTCATCTTCTGTGTAGTTTAGGATTACAGATTGTCCCTTGCATTAAGCATTTTTACATGTTTGGTGTCTAGAAAGTCTGTCTTTTTTCTTACAATACAGCGGGCTTCTAGTAATTGTCAAAATATATCAAGTACACATCCAATGGATTGTGTTCATGTCCAGGAACTTGTGCAGGAAAGTGATACTGGACATAGATAGCGTGTTCTTTTTTGTTGAGAGATGGCTGATATCTGGCACTCTCACTCGTGGTAGGATGCATGAGTGTGTTGATCATATGAGTTTTTCCTTGCAAAAATTGTTTTCTGGAGCATAGCTAAAGTGAGATTGAAGTTGTAGTTAATTAGTGAGTTCATTTGTTGCGTTTAACATTGTGAAATGATCCTGGAGCATAGCATGTGGTTGTTGCTAGTTCAGCTGCTAGTGAGACGGAGGAAGACGTCGCTGGCTGATGAGTGTGTTTGTTTGTTGCGGTCATGTGAAATGATCTTGCTGCAGAGATGGTTTCAGCGTTTGACGTGGATTATGTTTGGGTCCAATGAATGATCTGCTGCTTCGTTTGTTTTCTTACAGCCAGGCTGGGTGTCAAGATAGAGAAGAGGCGTCCTCCTTCTTGCAGCCATTATGTTTGTTGATGACCGGAATGGCGGACTAGCTACTCACTGTGGTGAGGAAGCTAGCCATATGTGCGAGGCCCTGATGGCTGGCGTTCATCTTTGGTTGAGATTTCCAAAATCAGTTTTCTTGTTTTTGTGTTGGTGAGTCATAGCTCCTCCTTGTGCTATTCGTGGAGCTGAACCTTTGCTGGTTTGTTGTCTTGCAGGTGATGGACTGACAAGCCAAGCTTGTTCAACCAGTGGTAGTCAGATATGGCTGTGAAGGGGAGAAGTGTAGCCGTACAGACATGCTTTCTTTTGTGTGTTTCTTCAGCTGATGTGATACTCAAGCATGAGGCTGCGTGCGTGTACACCGTGCAATGATTGTTTCCGGCTTGGTTACGGTTTTCTAGCTACTGGAGATACTGGATGGCATGGGCTACTGAGGTCTTGGACCTGGGAGCTCCATATCATTTATCTTCACCTGGAACATTTTTGACTGATTGTCATCTTATTTTACGTCTTCTAGACGAACTGTTTATGATCTGCAATGTCTGTAGTAATCTGAGCGTCTATTTGCTACATCTATCCAAAAGTCTATGAAAGGCCATGCCAAAATTTCCTGGAAACTAACTACCTTTAGTTGATTATGATGACAACCGGTGGGTTGCAGCTCCGGCCGCCGGTTTGAGTGACTCCCTCGGTCAAGCATAAATAAGCGCTGAGTGACGGCAAACTATCTGACTTGAGGCAAGTCTGATACACGCGAAACAGATATTAGAAACATGCACCAACATCTCAGAAAAAGGAAAACGAAACAAAAATGCAGCTAGAATTTTAAGAAGGAAGCCTTACAATTGATTATTTTCAAAGGAGTATCTCCCAAAGAAAAAGGAAAGATATAACGCTGGCCACCAACCAAGCAATGACGAAAAAGCAATCAAGCCATCCCATCTTCCTTACTCGTACCACATGACAGAGCAACCGGAGGAGTAATAAATTCATACTGCTGCCATGTCACCTATCCGTGGCATCTGATGCATCCGAGCCGTTTATTACTACATCTTTCACTCGTCAACAAAGGGAAGAGCAGCTCCTTGTTTACTTCCCGCCGTGACTCTCTTTCCATGAAATTCAAGCTCTCTTCCCTCCATCCATTCCACCTCTATAAATACAAGGCCAACACCAAGAGAGCCGCGTGCGGTCGCGTGCCTTGTGCCTTGTCGTAGGCGAGGCGGAGGCGGAGAGGCGTGCCCAGCCCGCTGCCGAGTGGTGAGGAGCGCAGTCGACACAAGTATTCGCGAGCTTCTTCTTCTCCAGATCCGCAGGATCAGGTAATCCATCCAGGGGCTAATCCCATACCTTCTTCCTCTCACACTAGGTCTTAGGCCAAATTGTGAATGGCACGCAGGCCAAAAACGTGATTTGGTGCGTGCCAAGTGCTTGTGGTAATGCCTGGCTGCAGTATATTCTTATCGGATGTCCCCGAAGGGACAGGCTGCAGTATATTACTGGATAAATCTTCAAACAAAAAAGTATATAATATCTTTTTCAATGGAACAGAGTTCCTGGTTCTGTCAAGCCACTTGAGGAGCGGACAATAGTCTCTCTTGCAGATATAGCATGTAACAGCTCTTCATAAGGATTGAGATCATGGAAATATGACAGTAGCTAGATGGTTGTCTCTCCACTTTATGCTATCATGTTTAGATTTTGTGAGCTGCCTATCATGATCAAGATCATCTTATTGTAATGCTACATGTTGTGTTTGCTGGGATCCGATGAATATTGAATACTATGTCAAGTTGATTATCAATCTATCTTATATGTTATTTATGATCTTGAATGCTTTCCGTTACTAGTAGATGCTTTGGCCAAGTAGATGCTTGTAACTCTAAGAGTGAGTATTTATGCTAGATAGTGGGTTCATGCCTCCGGTAATCTGGGAGTGTGACAATAACTTCTAAGATTGTGGATGTGCTGTTGCCACTAGGGATAAAATAACCGATGCTTAGAGTGGTGAGTATGAGAAACTAAATAGCTTGTAGAGCTCAAATTTGAGAGAAAGATCATCACTATGCAAACTGATTGGGGTGGTGAGTATGAGAAACTAAATAGCTTTTTCCAAAAAGTTGGCATCACTCATCATGTTTCATGCCCACATGCTCACCAACAAAATGACTCCGCTGAACGAAAACATCGCCACATTGTCGAAGTAGGCCACCTTCAGCGTCGTGCCGAGCTCGTCGCACCGGCCTCGCCGAAGGGCGCTCCGCAGGACGATGCCGACGGTGAGGTTGAACTCCGGGTCCAGCGCGGGCCGGTGGCCGATGTCCGTCGCCGGGTCGAGGCCCGTGACGGCGGGGAGCGCCAAGGTGTAGTTCGGCTCCTTGTACGTGCGCGCCCACCACAGCATCGAGACGAAGGCACACGCAAAGAGGAAGCAGATGATCATGAAACAGATGTCGAAGAAAGTCCATGGAGATTCTTGCCCTGCTTTGGAGCTCGAGCCTCGTAGTTCTTCCCCCACGACAGATGCGATCGCGTCCAGCTCCATCGACGGGCAAGGAGGACTTCCTTGCTCCGCTGGCCGGCGGGAATCGTGTCCGCGGCCGTCGTCGTCCATGCTTCTGCAGTTCTGCTCCCTCGAGTTTATAGATCTACTAGGGGAGAGCCGGAGACATGCAGTGCAGGCAGAGGGGATCTGCCGGATTTTAATTACACAATTTTTCTGTAAAATCGAGCGAAGTCTAGTTTGTAAAATCGACAGTGTTTAAATTAGTTCTCAATCACCGAAACAATATTATATTTTTATGTACTGAGTAAAATCCAGATTTACACTCTAGTTTGATTTTTTCACACTACTTATCTCATTTAATAACTTTTCATCCATACTAACAAAATTTACGAAATTTGTGTCAGTTTTTACCCTCCCTAAGATTTTGGAAGTGATTTTCATATCGATCCCAATATATCGGCAGTTTTCCTCTAGTTTTTTCATGCACCCAAAAAAACCTTGAAGCCGAAAAATATGTCCATAACCACCATCTTGCGGGAATAATCACCACATCTGTTACGCGCGTGTCCGTGTGTGTCAGAGTTTAGTTAGATTAGTGTAAAAAATGTCATACTACGGGGGTCAAAACTGGAATTTATTATTCTATAATCTTTACTAGATAGACAATTGTTGTGACACAGTGAACATTCTTTTTAGATATTTTGTGCCACAATTCAATACATTTTAATCACTTTATATGTTTACGTATAAGAGTATGGAGTAGTACTCCACCCGAATACGCCTTCCTGTACACGCCACGGAGACCTCCTCGATGACAAAGAAGGCAAACGGATGGTCAGCGACGAAGTCCACGAGCGGTGGCGGCGGTGGGGAGTACCGAGAACATTCGATCATCGCCCCCATAGCGGTGAAAGCCGCTGCCTCGGTGCCTTCCTCATTCACCTCAATGACGGCCTTGTGGATCACCTGCTGTAGTGCCAGCCTCCTCCTTCCGACTACGCCGTCCTCAGCCATATCGGACAGGTCGGCCTTCTCCAGATCGAACGCGTCCTTGAGACCCAATTCGCGGAGAACGCTGGTCATATCAGCGTCGAAACTAAGCTTGAACTTGGGCAGCCGGAAGTCTCCGACCTCGACGGCGCTTTTGGGCAGGTGCTTGTGTAGAAAATCCGGGTTGCGGGTGATCTTATCGGTGAGCCGCCAGAGCCCGTCACGCGCGTCGGGGAGGAAGACGCACATGGAGTAGAGCGGCGCCGGCTGGGCGGGCAACGGCCGGCCCTGCTTGTAGCGGAGCTGGAGCACCTTGAAGCCGTCGTGGCAGGCGACGAGCTGGCTGTTGAATCCGCGCAAGAAGGGGACGTCGACGTGGGTGCTTCTTGTCGAAGGGTTGCTTCCACCTGCCCTTGAAGTAGATGGCATTGGCAAGGACGAGGTCCGTGAGATTCGACAGCGCGCCTGGGCCGAAGATGGAGGGGATGAGGTTATTCGTCGATGCCGCCACCCACGCATTGATCTGCTTCCGTGCTTCCTCCGGCAGCAACCACACAAAAGGGCATGAGTTTTCTTGTCTTCGATTGAATTAAGATGCAGTACAGATTCATTTCATGCTCAAATCGTTATGTAATTTGGCCGCTGCAATTAAGAAATGATAACCAGTTAGGGCTTCGTTATCTATTTGCATTCGCATGGGTTCTTCTTTTGTGCAAATTCTAGTTCCACTACAAGGAGAACCCCCCTATAGCAACACTTGACTTACAACCCTTTTCATATGCGCTGTAAATTTTTAGTCTAGATACGGATGTATGTGTAGCTGGCTCCATCCGTTCTCCTATCTGTTTACACCGATGGACGCGCCCTTCTAAAATTTGGAAGCGCGCGTGGAGGAAAATTTTAACCACACGGCGGGAACTATTGTCGCGTACAAGGAAATTTCACTCGTATCTCATATGTAATTGGGCCCAGGGCGGTACCTATCTAATCTTGCAACTGTAATCCCTTCCGCCGCCGCGCCCCTCCTTCTCCTCTTCCTCCCTTTGCGTCCTCCCTTATGTCCCCTTTCCACACGCATCTGCATCTTGGCCGCCCTCATCGGCATCGTTCATGGGAAGCCGATGGTCCTCGTCGCAGGACTGGTGGGCGGCGGATCGACCTGCCTCCGCTACGCAGGCTGATCCCGAATTCCTGATGGAGGTACTGCCGCACCTGCGCCTATTCAACTTCACGCCGGCATCGGGGCTCGAGCGAACAAGACTCAGGCCGGCCGTCAGCGCAATATAGGGTTTCTCCGCTTTTTTCCAAATACGAGGTTAGTCCCCCTGTTATTGTTTCACTAATCTGTGGTACATGATGGAAGATGTAGTAGTCTGGGCGTGGTAGATCGATAGTGCTGCTAGCTGTGGATTGAACTGCAATTGAGTAATGAGTTTTTTGTTATCAGATCGTTGCTTTCGATCTGTGAAACTACAAGAGCAGGTGTGTGAAACTACAAGAGCATGTGTATTTCTCTTTTCTGTTCTGATTCCTAATCAATTGGTTCAGTTCTCTGTCCTGCTGCAAGAAGAAAAATTACGGTTACTAGTCCCTGTGCGTGTACTAGACGAAATAAACATCGCACATTGGATATTTGGATCTGGCGCTAACTATGGGGCGACATGGAATTGTGTGATTTTGTTTACATTTGCAGATTTTGTGCCAACGTGATGTGGTCAAAGTTACCTATTCCTTGCCACTCTTTCTAATATGTTGTATTAAACATTTCCTCTCAGGTGTCTTGTTGAATCTGCATAACTGAAGCCAGCAAGATGGGATTTGTAATCAGGGGACATGTGGGAAGGACTAGAGGTTTTTTACCATCTCAGGTCGATTCAGTTGTACGTAGTTAAATAAAATTAGTGCAAACATCTTATGCTCACGAGACAAAATGATTTGCCAGATCATATTCAAACTAGTCTCAGCACACGTAAGTGCTAAATGCCTTATCATATATATATATATTTATTTAGCTTCAATGTTCCATTTTTATTTATTTTAAGGAGGCAATAACTTGATTTATTTCTTCACCCTTTGATGTACTTACATGGCTTCCTTGCTCATGGTAGATGACTGCATCCGTAGCTGGGCATGCCAGCAGCAAGTGAAGCATTGCTTGTCGTTGTATATCCCAATATGTATGTCCCCTTTTATCTATTGCACTATTATGTCTATACATGATTAATCAGCGCACTACAAAGTTCCTTGTCTAATCATCTCGTCTATGATCATGTGATATAGATATGCAGACTGCAGACCATATATGCAGCGGATTGTTGATTTTTTTTTGTAGACTGACAACCTGCATCAGATTGTGATTGGAATAAAGGTAGCTCTTAGCTTACTCCTTAGTGGTACTTTCTGCTTTAATAAAATTCTGTTGGATGCTTCTGGACAGAGTTATTGTGTTCACTTTAAAAAAATTGTAAAAATTAATGCTACAAATAGTGCAGGCAGTCAAATATTGTGAGTTGAACAACTATACTTACAATTGATTGCTGGAAATATTTCACTAGGGCCACACGTCAGTTGTTAAAATAATATTCATGGTCGATGGTTGGCTTATGCTGCTAATAAGACATCATGGTTATATGTTATATTCTTTTCCATAAAAGTTATTTTGGGTTATTTCTAATTCTAATCCAGCGGGTGAAGGAGGCATGCATGGAGAAGGCACAATAAATGATCTAGCTTGATTTCGTAGTTTTAAGTTTTCCAACAAACTCTTTAGGTTGTGATCTCTACTTGATAAAATAAGAAAGTGCATGTAGGTTCAAGCTTGAGATTCAATTCTAATAATCTTATATTTTTAGGATATTTGCCTATCGGACAAGATAATAATATTATCATAATGAGTAGTTTCTGATCTGTTTTGATGTTGTCTAAATGATTCCATTGTCAGCTGCTAGCCGGATGTAAAGCCCCCCACCCCCAGTTTTGCTATTTATTTTCTAAGTTGCCATCATAACTCGGGATATCTTGTATGTTAGTCTGGATATCTTATATATACCTCAGTACTTCTAAATTGCATACAGTTAAGTTACTCTGATCCAAAAGTTATAAGATGCTTAAGTGGTTAATTCCTATGCTTCTTGAAATTGTGAAATTTCTGTAATGAACTATTGTAGCTTTTGGTCTATAGGATGATCTTTAATTTTCTAGTTGTGTTTCTATATGTAATTCGTATTAAAGTTCATTGAGCTACTCCTGAGATCAACATGGAACTTTGGTTTTTGCCACGTTGATTCTAAAATTTGAACTTTGTCTTTGCAGGCCCAAAGATCAGCAAGGACTAGTATATTCGGATATCAAGTTGTACGGTAGAATGCAGGCCAAGAAGGATATATATATATATATATATATATATATATATATATATATATATATATATAGGACTAGTTAGAATGCCAAATTTTGAAGAAAGATTGTAATACGTGTACCAAAAAGATAATTTTCATGTATGGGATGAGGGATTTCAATAATCAATATTGAGTTGTTTTTTCATGCAATACATTCATATTATGTGATTTGTGTGTGTGTTTTTTATACATATTATGATGTCATACTCTTCCTCACAAAGTCTATACTCTTGTTGAGGAAAAAATATTACCATCTTTGAAGTGATCAAGCCACTCGGTCTCTAAAATAATATTTATTTTAAAATAGAATTAGTCAATCTGTGTACGTTATGTTCCAACGGTTGCAATTGTTGCCCCACATCTGTTGTTGCTTTGCAACGCTCTATCAACTGGTTACCAACGCACCAATATGCGTTGCACTACACCTTAGCAACGCCAGATAAGGCAACGGATTCAAATCCGTTGGTAGAGGTGGTTGCAACGCTTATATGGATGTTTAGATACAGATTCATGCGTTGCTGTAGGGGGGGTCTTGTTGTAGTGTTCGTGTGTCTGCTAATGGAACCGGAATTCATTGAGAGTTAAACGGTTTCCTCTGAAACTCTTAGCACAGAAAAAGAAATGCTAGCCAGTGAGATGGTTATCTGCATCCAAGATGAAACCCGTCACAGATTTTTCCGTAGCTTGCATGATTGCACGCCAGGATGCTGAAGCTGAACCCATGTTTCCAATCCATGTTAAAGATAGGCCTACTCCAGATAAATATTGCTCGGGGCTGAGCATTATGAACAATGATAAATGGCCCTACAATACAACTGCCTGAAATTGCTAGCCTATTGGGCACGCCACTGGGGGTGCCAGCAACTTTTGGGCTATTGGCGCGCCAGTGGGGGTCGATTTCGTGCCGGCGCGTCCAATAGGCCTATTGGGAGCGCATTGGACGCGCCGGTGGAGATGCTCTAAGATGTTTTAGATGTTACACATGATGCCTACATGCACACTAAAATGATCGAACATACCCATGAAACATGTCTAAATACATTTGTGTGCATGTATTGTGGACAAAAACTAAAACATCTTATATTTAGGAATGGAGGGAGTATACTGTGTTTGGTTCTGTGGTGCATTACAATACTAATCACAGTTAAACATAGTTAAGCAAATGCAAACTGTGCCTTATTCCCAAACTTCGACACCTAAATCTGGCAAATGGCAGCAAGTCTCCAAGCACTATGGAATCCAAGCTTCGACCCACAAGCACAACGAAATATCATAATACCAGCTTATCTTAACCACCTCTACTCCAAAAGATACGTATCAAGTTAGAGGCACCATTTGGAATGTAATTCACAAAAATTAGTAATAAGATAGCCGATGGAATTAACTTGTCATGTATCCTGAATTACTACAGGAACTAAACTGTACAAGAAAGTTGTAGTTTGGATGTCACAAAAAAAACAGAAATGGTAGATACAAAGAGGAATATATATTAGGTAAGCTATCAATTTTAATTTCCTCCAAAATTCGTATGCAATAGGCTACTATTATGTAGGAATTTTAAAGTAGTGATACCAGTTCATTTGTTCCAAACTGTATCAAAGGCCTACCTTCAAATCATATCCTCTAAACTCCTACATGTTCCTTAATTTGTTCAAGAAGGTCCGAATCCACCAAAAATATAAAATAGAAACAGCAATTATTATTGATGTATGCGTTTGTACTACATATGTATATGATTGTATAAAATCTCTTTGCCAATAAAGCTAGTCACAATTGGAAATTATATGAAAGAGAAAAAACAAAATTTACACTGCACAATGTCTCGTTGTAAGCTACAGGTTTGTGGCACTAATTTGAACAACTATGTGCCCAACACAAGCCCAATTAATGCCGCAGATGGCAGGTGACCGGTACGTTGAAAAAGTTTATACTGTTATGTACTTCAACATAGCTGAGCGCACATTCTCCATGAAAGCCACAGCTTCCTCCTGAACAGTACAGGCAAATATACAAGTTAGAAGCATAGCAAAGAAACACACGATCAAAGATGCAAAGCCTAGATACTTTGGCAATTTTATTCGATGCTCCTGATAGAAGAGGCCAGGGACGGCACATCACCTGATTGCTCGTCTTTGCGCTCGCTATGTTCTCATCAAGAAGTGTTAATATGGACATATTGAGCTCATTCCGTTCGACCATGTCGAGCAGCTGGGAATCACAAAAAGGAAAATAGCATATCACAGTTACAAAATCGGCCCGTGCATACAAAGAGTTATCAAACAAGAAAAGGTTGCAGCATTTCCAGCTCTTTCTGTTTCATATCTTACTGTTGATTTCCTGTCTTTAGATTGCAGGATGTTGGTGAGTCGCTCTTTCGCCGTCACCAGGTCATTCTGCAACTTGTCGTAGGCCTCTGCAATATCAGCAAGGACAGTAGTTACAGATACATAGAAGTTAGCTAGCTATAGCTTGGATAGTGTAATGCAGCAAACTGAGCAATCTCATGGATGATGTTGTTAACTGACCGACTCCCTCCCCGATAACCTTCTGCATCGCGTCCAGCTCGATCAATCTGTCCTCCATGTCCTGCATGCGAGTACAACAGAAATCTAAACGAAGCTGGCATGGGGATTCTATATCAGAGCAAAAGCTCTATGGGAAAGTTCAGAGCTTTTACCGCCGTTCTGGTGGGTGCGAATTTGATCTCGGAGATTTCCCGCTTGATGTAGTCGAAGAAGGCCGTGTTGAGCCGGGGGCGGAGCCTGCCGATCTCGATCTCGATCTCCCGCGCGTCCGTGTGGAGGAAGTACTCCACCAGGCCGGCCTCCGTGTCAGGAACCACTCGCGCCTGCACGCGGCCACGCCGTGTCAGGTCAAGCACGAGCGCACGTGGCAGGTGTAGGACGTCGGCCTGTATCGTACAAAAGCCTGGGCGCCCTCGTCTGCGACCCGCCTTCCCGTGCACCAAACCAGCAGCCCATGCTTCTGCTCCCTCGGCGTCGTGTCAGCCTGCACGCACGCGGCTACGTCGTGTCACGGGCCGGAGTACGTTTCTGTCGATTCCATTTTCTCTCGCTCGCTCACAAGCAACAGCGCGCGCCTTTCCTTCCACTCGTTTTTTTGGGCTGGAATTTTTTTTCTCTCTCTCTCGTTCATTTCCATGATATAAAACAAACAGCAAGTGCTAAACTACACGTCAGCTAGCTACCTACGTACAGTACTAGCTGCATGCATACATGCATGAACCTAACTGAACACCTACACGTACGTACGTGCTCCAATTTTTTTTTCAAGTGCTACACGTATATACTCGCTCCGTTCCAAATTAGACGACTTCTAATATTTGTCTACATGCAGATGCATTTAAATATGTTAGAAGTATAGATACATCCACATGTAGACAAAGGAAATTCATCTAATTTGGAACGTACGTGCTCCATTCTTCTTCTTTTCTTTCAGTCCATCTCCTGGCTAGTACGTAGTCGCCCATGGGCTGGGCTCAAACATCAAAACCATCCTAAATGTTTAAGTATTGATGGAAAACACTAGTAGCTTTTCCCACTTCTTGAATCTTGAACCATATAGACTGGTCTAGCGGGACATGCGTCGCAGTCCACAATCCTAGCGGGTCAAGCGCCAATTCGCTCGCGCCACAACATACGGTGGGACACGGCCGAGCCATCCATGCCGACTCCAGGCCCAGGCCTCCATTACTCGTGTCCAAGTCGTTCATCGCATCAAGGCCGTCAACATTTTCTAGCTTCCTCTCGCTCAAGAGGATGAAGAACACTATGTTGTTCTCGAGGCAATTAAGGTGCATGCATTCCCGCGTCATGGTCACTTTGATGAAGATGATGTCAATGTTTGGTGCATTACTGTTGCTACTGTTGATATTATTTATGTTAGGAGATAGGTTGTACTGGTCATTCCATTTGTTGGTTCGTTGTCGTGCCTTACTATTATATGCTAGGAGATATTTATTACATGCCAGTTCATGTGTAGTTTTGTTTCCGCCCTTATATGTGATGTTTCATCGTACGAGAGTAATTCATCCCCGACCGCTATTGATGTTCGATCTTCGACTCGACACGTCCGCGACCAACTCTCGCTAACTAGCTAAGTTAGTTTAGCTCAACCACCATCGTTGACTACTCCACGTACAACTAGTTAAACACAAAATGTTGTTGATAACTCATGCGAAAGGCAAAAATGACACCTTCCCATACCACTCGTGTCGGTTGCACGGCAAACAAAGTGTGTGTCTGTTCAAACAAATCACTGACTTCAAAAAAAAAAAAAAAACGGATGACTGACTCTTCACATAAATATCCACCGGGGATGGAGCCACGCAATATTTTTGGAGCGAGGGGGCTAAATCGTCATGTCCGAGGAGGCAAAATTTCATAGGTACTTACTCACCCCCAATGCATAGACTACTAGGAAAAGAGGAGAAGGGAAACAACATGGACCGGATCCAGCATATGCGAGGGAAGTGGTGGCCGAAACCTACCGACATCGAGACACCCAGGACACAACGGGAGGGATGGCGAGGTAGAGAACAAGTGATCGTTGTTTCTACTCCCTCGGTATCCCCGGAGAAGGACATCATAGCCAACATTGAGCAAGATAGTAATTACATGTCATTTCATGTGCCATTTTGTTGTTGCATTATTATTATATGCAATGGTTATTATTTTATGTGTCCTCTCATTGTTGCATGTTGTTACATTTTATCATGAAAGGAAAGCATAAGACCCATCATTTCACGTGCCTTATCATTGCGACATGATATTAAGGCCCTCCTTTTATGCCGGAGATGGCTATTATGTGTCATTTTAGTGTACTCATCTCATCGTCGGGCATTATTATTTTATGCTAGGCGACAACTATTGCCTATGATTTAATTGCCCATGTGTTATTATTATATGATTTCATGGTAGCTATTACCTATCATCAAATGTTAGGTCACATACTATTTTATGAGCACTACTTTTGCATTCGAGATCCGCTCAAGGTGATTTCGGTGGCGATGGAATGTTCTCATGGAGTAAGGTTTTCCGCGATATCATGTTAAAACGACACCATTTTTGCTGCCCTCTATCCATACATGTGCACCAAAAAAGTGGATCAGCAAGAAGGGCGTGATGGCCCTCCCCCGTGAGTCTGACAAGACAATAAATAATCAGATTTTGCATAGTATTATTGTGTGTCTTTAGGGTCCTTATTTCATGCTAGGATGTATTTATTACCTATCATAAAAAAATATCATATATAACTCGCGTAAAATTACCGTGCGTCTATCATTTCGGTTTGGTAGTGCTCCTTCTCCCGCTTTTTATTTGGCAGTTTTCTATGTTTTGAGATTTGGTTGTTTTCCCGCCATTTTTATTTGCAGTTCGTACAACAGTTTTCGTGCTCGTTTTTTGTTTTTATAATTTACACGCCCATTTTTCGTTTAGGTTGTTTTCTCGCTTGTTTTTTGATTTACAACCGTATTTTCCCGCCTTTTTTTTGTTTTGGGAGGTTTTCCCGCACACTTTCAATTTGGAAGTTCCCACGGTAGTTTCCACACTTGTTTTTCATTTTGGGAGTTTCCTCGCTTTTCTGTTTTGATAGTTTTCCAAGTTGTTTAACGGTTTCCCGCCCGAATCTATTTTTTGACTTTTCACGCTCGTTTTTTATGACTGTTTCCCTCCTACTTTTTTTTGTTTTCCCCCGTTTTCTGTATGTTGGTCTTTCCACCCGATTTCGAATTTACAGTTCGCGTGGCATTTTCCCGCTAGTTTTATAATTGGCAGCTTTCCCGCCCGTCTTCGATTTGGCGGTTTTCCGACCTTTTTAAACGATTGAGAATTTTTCCCGTCAGTGAGCTTTGGGAGCTTTCACACCCTCTTTCAACACACATGATTTTTGGGTTTGTCGCCCAACTTTCACTACAGGTGATAATGTATGTAGGCATATCTAGTTTGTAAGGAAAAATATCAAGTCTTTCAACACTAATAAAAGACGTTAAGGTTTCCCGGCCGTTTTCAACACACATACTTCTCCAGTTTTCCGGCCACATTTTGCGACATGTGGTTTCTAAGTAAGCATTAGTAAGAGTGAAATGTCAAATCGTTCAATAGGCACGAAATATCAAGGTACATGCATAAAATGATTATAAGGCACATGAGTCGTATGTATGCACACCATACATGTTTACTGACATAAGAATAAAACGTATGCTGCCAACTCTTATTCTATGCACGGAATAATAGCTTTTACATCAATCATTTTTACACCAATCATGGGATCGTAGATCGTCGTTTTTTTCCCGTGGACCGTAACTTATAAAATGATGTGTAAATAGTCGTTTCTTAGCATAAATTAGAAACCTTCTTTATGTAAGATTAGTCTATGCTAGCAGGTGAAATGGCGGATGGAATATAAGGTAATAATCATCTTCAAGCTTATGTAAGCTTAGTCCATGCCGATGTGCCTAGCACGGTGCACTATATGTCGGGAGTGGCTATCCGAAGGTAAGCCACGTGTGACAGGCTCTCTTAATTTGGGGCGAGTTTCAATCGCCTTTTTTTAAAACTCCCATGCCCCGTTTGAGAGGCTATACGAGCTTTTTGTGGGTCGCAATTTTTATGTGCATACTCGGTTGTGTGCCTCGTTCCCACCCACCAACACGGGATCATCGGGCGGATCACAATTCTGTCGTATTGCCGATGAATCAGAGCATGATGAGGGATTGTCCCCAGGGTGGTCCACGAGGCGGCAACACCGGGATTGACAACGACTATGACGGGCCATGCTCGTTGACCATGAGGAAATCTCTTACAAATTACGTAATATTTCTCACTCATCACCCGTACACACATCGTGTATTTCCTTTTTGTTTATTTTAATTCTTCTATGTGCCAGTATATTAATACGCGGGGTTGCACAAACACGGTCGAGGGTTTAGGCCAATTTTAGCCCACCGCATGTGCACCTAAGAGATTCATATGAAAACTTCTCGTGGTGTACGCACATGTAGCATTGGAGTTAACCAAAACATTACATATTTTGAAGAAACTGAGCTGGTACATGCAATCACATGCAGCAAGTGGGCGAGTCAGCGCGAAAACGGAATTTCGGAAGAGTCCCGCCAAACCCAAATCTCCCCGCCAAAAGGGATCTCGGAAGAGCCTCGCCCGCCACTCAGATTTGATTTCGAAATCAAAATTTTCTTTTGCGCCGAGCGGGAAATTTGGGCAAAATTTTGGACAAGTCCGCCTTTGTTGGGCCCGAGCCCCACCCACCCTCCCGCAGTAGCAGCAGCAGACCACCCTCTCCTCCCAGCGACACCACCTCCGGATCCCCTTTTTCAGACTACCGCCCCCGTACCAAATCCCAGCCCTGTCCCGATTACATGGTGTGGAACCGCCGAATCGCCGCGCCACCACCAACCCTAACTCAGATGCAGGGGGCATGGCGATGGCGGCTGAAATTGGCGGATGGGCGGTAGGGCTAGGAGGCCGGCGGCGGCGAGGTGAGACTGCTAGCCGCGCGTCCTCGCGGTCTTGGCCGGCGTCGTGAAGCTCGTCGAGTGCAGCCACGGTCGTGGCCGCGCTGGGTTCCTGGACCAACATCGTCGCCTCCAAGACCGCGATGCGCTCCACAACGCCGCCCTTGGCCCTCGTCTCCCGCAGTATCTCCTCCGCTCGCTGGCACCGGAACCGTGGCGACGGTAGGGGTGATGCCAGTCGGGTTGCAGGGGACGGGCTGCTGGACCTGAAGCTAACCTTGAGCGCCACAGATGGGCGGCTGAGGACGGCGACCCCTGCGGCTGGAGGGCGTCTCCTGACCCGTCCCTGACCTCAGCGCCCAGTCCATGTACGTCCACTCTCCTCTCCCCTCATTTTCCCATCAGGTTAGATTTGCCTCTTTGCTTAGCTTTCCCTCAAGATTGGTTTCTTGTTTGGTGTCCCGATGTGTTTGAGTGACTGAATAATCTGTGTGTTTCTCCCCTGCAGATGCGCATCAATCTGCAGTGCCCTTTCCTCCATTTTTTTTTGTTCGGAGCTCTGCACGAGAACATCTTGCACTGTCCCATCCCCGTGGAGATCAAGAGCTGCATCCATCTCAGAGCAATGTATGCTACTCTTAGCATTATATGATCTGGTTTATACGATACTAGCTCATTCCATTTTATTTGGTACACATATACTGAACTAGTGCACGTCTCATGATCTAAAATGTGATTGTTTGTCTATTTGTTCAGTTATCTGAGAGCCAAGTACTTGCAAGGGGGCATCCTGCCGGAGTTCGGTGAACTCGTCCACCTCACCATCCTGTAGGTTCCTGGATGCCCATGTTCTTTCTTCTCTTACTCCCAGTGGGTTGTTTGTTGGTCTGATGTGTGCTAAACGCAGGGATCTGTCCAGCTGCCGAGCAACCTGTTGCAGTGCATGATACCTGCGTGAATCTGGAGCATCACTCATATGCGGCTTCTGTGGTACCGCAATATTCTTGGCATTGCCACACGCAAAGGTGATTTTTTCTGACGCTGCTGTCCAGAAGCTCGTCGGAATTGACTGCTGCCATGCTTTTTAGTAGTGTTCTTCATGGTTCTCTGGGTCATGACCCCCCATATTGGAAAGTTGATGATTAAATTATGTCTATGTTGTTTGTAGGTTTTATAACCTAATAGAAAGATGATCTCTGGTTCAGGGCTAGTAGTCAATATGACTCGTGATTTTTTCTGCTAACATGTCCTCATCAACTGTAAGGTCAAAATTAGTATTCCAAGTTGTAAACATCTGATAACATAAGATGTGAGTTATCCTTTTTTTTTGCAAAGCACATAATGCCTTTGAGAGCAAGAACTCACATCTTATTTCTTAATTCAAATCACTGTAGTGCTGTATGTCAAAATCTTACTATTGTTGTAATATAAAGTGTTTTCGTTTTTGTATTATCAGTCCCACTACAGTTAGCCTGTTATGCCACAATCAACATGTTATTTAAACATGTTTCTGTCTTTTGCTGGAAGTTAACTCGTGTCTTTCCTCAGGACAATACTTGGTGATGTTTCTGTCCTATCCACACCAGGGGCTTGGACGGCGCCTCTTCGCGCAACATGGAGCTTCTGCCAGCATCTTCCCTGAGCCGCAAAACTGACTTGCTGCTCCTACGTCCAGTCGACGTTCCTTAGCTGCTGCTGCCGGCCACCACACTGACATGCTGCTGTCGGCCACCTCCCCAACCTGCTGCTGCCAGCAAGGAACTGTCACAGAAAGGTGAGATGCCATGGGTTGGAATCACATTCTTGACCAGGACAAGGTTGGGGTATACTGTGTGTTTCCGTTATGCCAACGAGTAGGAAAGACATACAGATCTTAATTTTATTTGTACATGTATACGCAGTTTAGTTTCTTCTATGTTGGGGTTTTTAGTTTATCGACCTGGAGATGTTGTACTTGGTTTGACACAGTTTAGCTAAAGAGAACTGACAATCCAACAGCATTGACGTGGCGGCCAGAAAATTAGGCTGTAGGAGAGTGGACTTTAAAATGAATTGATCTTAAAGTTCGTATATGTATTGCTTTGATAATAGTGTCAATATGATCCTCCTATTTGTTTATATTGTTCAATCTTTGCTATGTGATCTGGGGTCTTTGATAGCTATGAATGGGATCTGTCATGTAGCATCCTGCAAATAGCTCTTAGTGTCGATCGACCGATCCATTAGTGCTGCTACATAGTACTAGTTATTAGGAGTCAGCTAATAATTGTACCTTGAATAATAGTATCTATTATGCATGCATGCTAGGCTCACCTTTACATTTTGCGAAGTGGTAACTCATGATAAAAAAAGCTATAGTTTCTGACCGCTGACCAAATTTCAGTGCTTGTGATTTGAGAAACTGGTTTGGCATGCTATTATGTTAAATGTCAAACTGATTTGAGAAACTTTGCTTAGTTGCTGGTTCAATACTAGTGTCTTGGAGGTCAGAATTCTAGTGTCTTGGAGGTCAGAATTCTGAACATGTTCTCCTTGTGCGTCTTTTGCAGGTCAATGATAATGCCCCTGGAGCCAACCAACGGTCTCCCGAGCCGGCGGCGCAGTCTTAGTCTGGCAGTAGTCTCAGACGGCGCCTCTTTGTGCAACCTGGAGCTGCTGCCAGCGTCTTCGCTGACCATGTCCCTGAGTTGCTGCTGCTGGTGGTCACCTCCCCAACATGCTGCTGCTGACCACCTCCCCAACCTGCTACTGCCAGCAAGGAAACCGTCACAGCAAGGTGAGATGCAATGGGTTGGAATCACAGTCTTGATCAGGGGGTAGAGTGTGTGTTTCCGCTATGCCAAGGAGTAGGAAGGTCATACAGATCTTAGTTTTTTGTGCATGTGTAGGCAGTTTGGATAATAGCACTGTCAGTTTGGCTTATTCAGTGTTCAAACTTGCTGTCGATTCATGGGGCTTGTGTTTATCCACCTGGAGATGTGCTTGGTTTGACACTGTTTAGTTAAATAAAGTAGATAATTCAGCAACATCAGTGAGTCAGATGGAAACGCTTGGGTGAATTCAGTAGTGTTCCTATGAAGGCAAGAAATCACAGGCCTCAACTATCTTGTTCCGTGAATGCAAAAAATCATGTCGTGATGCATAATTTTCTTGTGTAGCAAATATCATGTTCGGCGGTCTCCGTCTGGGCCGCTGCTCACTGGTCACCTCCCCCGCTAATGTTCTTCGGCTGGTATCTTTGCAGGGTCGCCTGATGAAAGGGAGGCCATGGAAGCGCCTGATCTAAAGGCCAGATGGGGTGTCCATGTTGTCAAGCTGCTCGCCCCCAAGGACCACGCGACTACTTCGACCTCGAGCTCGTCGTCATGGGCACACAAGGGTAACTTCTTGACATTCATTCTATCCTGGCATTAGTTGCAGCTGCTTATTTTTTCTGGGAGTTGGTTAAATTTTTACGAAACCTTGCTATATTAGTGCAGCTGATTGTTTCACGGAGTTGCAAACTTGCAATAGGTTCAATTATGTTACTTGCTAAGTAAAATAACCCATCTGAAGTTGTGGGTTAATGTGTGTTAGTGATGCTTCCTTTATTTTCGGATTTATAGGGGTGTTAAGTACTACTGCTGGTGTGTGTTAGATCGCTGCTGGGTCAGATCGCAGCAGTGCTCATATGCTTATGGTTTATCTATCTCTTCTGTTTGTTCATACAGACCTCACTACTCAGGTTTCTGGCAGTGGAAGGTCACTGTCTTTAAAGAAGGCATTCTAGATCCCTGTTGATACTTTAGACCTGAGTGTGTTTTAGTATTATGCCTAATAAAGCCCAGTGACATGGTTTTTTCTACACAGGGAGGTGTCCCCATAAACCTTTTTTTTTTATTGCTTCACATTATAAGTATCTGTCTCTTCTAGTTATGCAAGTGCAGTTGGGATACCCATTTTTATGCTTTTTTTCATATTGAGTGCTTGATGTTGATTGCCTAGGCCTACTATTGATTGATTAGTGCTGGTTATGTAGATTGAATAGCGATGGCTCCAAAAGTAGCGTTGGCTTGTAAAGTCTCTCGTCATTTATTTGATTCTATGATGTAAATGATCTACATGCTCACCAGGTTGTACTGGAACACATTCCAGCCATCACCAACATACTTCTGTGCATGTACATGTTGATGCCTGGCATCGCCTAGTGTGTCTTGTTTGTGTGTTGGTGAGACATAGTTCCTTGCGCTGTTCGTGGAGGTGAAGATTTGTTGGTCTGTTGTTGTGCAGGTGTTGGACGGAAGAGCCAAGATTGTTCCAACCAGTGGTTTCCGATCTGGCCGTGGAAGTGGAGAAGTGGAGCCGGACATTCTTTCGTTTGCATGAATTTTTTCGACTGATGTGAGCATGGGGTCTGAGTGCATGTATGTACACTGCGATGATTGTTTCCGTCCGCTTGGTTACTCTTTTCTAGCTGGCCTGTGCTATTGACGTCCTGGACCTAGGAGCTTCATATTATTTTCCTTGGTTGGTGGCTATTACTTGTTTCCCGATTCGCAAATTCTCAATCTCTACTACTTACATGTGCTAGTATTATTATATAATCTTTCTGCAGCGTCTATTGATCCCTTCGGTAATTAATGATGAATGCTGAACCTCATATGCTTGTGTATTTTGCAGGTCAACGAATGACTTGAGGTGTCCAGGATGTCATCAAGTATGACGTGAAGGTAAACTCACTCTCCCTGACACTGGTTGTTTGGTATGTATGGTTCCTGCCGATGGTGATCTGTATGAATCTTGATATGTATGGTTGTTTATGTTGGGTGGTCCTCTCGGTCGTGGTCTTCGTGCCATGGTCGAGTCTGTTAATCGTCCCTAAAGCCATCACCAACATTCTTCTGTGCACGTACATGTTGATGCCTGGCTTAGCCTAGTGTCTTGTTTGTGTGTTGGTGAGACATAATTCCTTGCGCTGTTCGTGGAGCTGAAGTTTTGTTGGTCTGTTGTCGTGCAGGTGATGGACGGACGAGCCAAGATTCTTCCAACCAGTGGTTTCGGATCTGGCCGTGGAAGTGGAGAAGTGTTGCTGGACATTCTATTGTTCGCAAGCATGGGGTCTGAATGCATGTATGTACATTGTGCGATGATTGTTTCCGTCCCCTTGGATACTGTTTTCTAGCTGGCATGTGCTATTGAGATCCTGGACCTGGGAGCATGGGGTCTTAGTGCATCTACTGTATCTTGCTTTTGTGTTGGTGAGTAATAGCTCCTCCTCGTGCTATTCGTGGAGCTGAACCTTTGCTGGTCTGTTGTCGTGCAGGTGATGGATGGACAAGCCAAGCTTGTTCAACAAGTGGTGTCGGAGATGGCTGGAAGGGGAGAATTGCCGTACAGACATGCTTTCTTCAACTGATGTGATAGTCAAGCATGAGGCTACGTGGAACGATTGTTTCGGGCTTGGTTACGGTTTTCTAGCTACTGGATGGCATGGGCTAACCTAGGTCTTGGACCTGGGAGCTCCATATAATTTTATCTTCACCTGGACCATCTTTGACTTATTTTACCGCTGCTAGACGAATTGGTTATGATCTGCAATGTCTGTAATAATCTGAACGTCTATTTGCTATATGTAATCAAAAGTCTGAGAATTATGAAGGCCATGCCGAAAATTACTGGAAACTAACTACCTTTAGTTGATTATGACCACGGCCGGTGGGTTGCAAGCTCCGGGCGCCGGTTTGAGTGACTCCCTCGGTCAAGCATAAACAAGCGCTGAGTGGCGGAAATGTATCCTCTGTTGATGCGACCAACATTTCAGAAAAAGGAAAACAAAAAAATGTAGCATGTGCCACTGGGAGAAAAAAAAGATGGTATCTCCCAAATAACGCCGGTTTTAGGAAGGACGCCGAATTTTACGAATTGATTGATTTTCAAAGGAGTATCTCCCAAATAAGGGAAAGATGTAACGCTGGCCACCAACCAAGCAATGACAAAAAGGCGATCAAGCCATCGCATCCCTCCTTACCACACGGCCCGTACCACATGCACACCAGTTATTACTGGCAGCGCATGCCAGACTGCCAGAGCAAGTCAGAAGAGTAATAAATTAATGTTGTTGCCATGTCACTGATCCACGGCATCGATGCATCCAAGCGGTCCATTATACATCTCTCACCGATGGAAAGAACAGTAGCTCCTTGCTTTCTTCCCGCCGTGGCTTTCTTCAATGAAATTTCAAGGTTTTCCCTCCAACCCGTTGTTCTTCCCTCCAACTCACCCACCTCTATAAATACAAGGCCAACGCCATGAGAGCCGCGTGCGGTCGCGTGACTTGTGACTTTGGACTTTGGCGGAGGCGGAGCCAGAGCGGAGCGGAGCGGTGAGCGAGTCCGTCGCCATTGTTCGTCGGCTTGATCCCTATGGTTGTGTGCGATATTAGCCTGTCTATTAGGTATTGAGCAGTATCTTCTTTTCGGTCTGAGAGAGTTCTATGGATGTCGGAAACAATTATACAATGATGAGCATTCTTAGATTGGAAGAGAAACTTTCATCGTTATATTTTCCTTGCCTCTTTTTATCTCTTTCTGATTATTCTCGGATTATCCGAATTCTACACACTCGGAAAATCCGGGGGGGGGGGGGGGGGGGGGGGGGAGAAAATGTGTGTACTGGCTTCTTTCGGAATATCCGAGTACGTGGGCATCGGAATTTCCGGGTTGGTTTTAGTCTGACGAAACTGAAGAACTCGGCACCGTGACAGTGCTCGACGGAACCACGGCCGGCGACGACCACGCTCTGGGCGCGTTCGCCCGTGCGCGCGGGGTGCGAGGAGAGGGTTCAGCGGAGGGGGTCCTGGCGAGCCTAACGTGGTGGCCGCGCCCGGGTATGGCTACGGGAGCTTGCCTGGCGGCGGCGGTGGGAGGCGGCCGACGGACTACGGCGCGATGGTGCTACGGCGAGAGAGAGAGCGAATGGAGGGCACGGCGAGGTGCAGCGGCTCACCCTGAGTACGCCGACGTGGATGGCGAGGTCGAAGGAGGATTGCCGACGACGAATTCATCCGTGGCAGAGTTCCTACCCCGTTTAAAAAAAATCCAAGCTTCCGTGATTGCAAAAACATATGCTTTTTGTTCAGGAGCTCATGCTCGTGACTGTACCGTTTCCGGTATCCATAAAGCTCTCTTCCGTGATTGCAAAAATAATATTGTTTGAGTCCTCGAGCAAACAGTGCAGTATGGAAACTTAATGCATATACTCCTACCTAACAAGCAACAAGGATACTCGCTCTTTTGTTTGAAGTAGTAGCAGAGATATTGAAGTGCACCTAACAAAAAGTCCATTGATCTCGCTCTTTTGTTTGATATTACTCGCCCTTGAGTCCTAGGCTCCTAGCACCGTCAGTTTTGTGGTTCAACAAGTCCTTAGGAACAATAAAATTTCGTATACTCCTGAAGTTACCCCATATGTTTGTGATTCATGTTAGTTAGCTAAGAGTCATCAGTTGCCATACCCTACCTCTACTAGTGTTTCCACTGTTCCTTTGGAGCAAGTGTTGTCTGATGTATGGGGTCCAGCACCTGAGTCTGTTGGTAGACATTCATATTATGTAAGCTTTATCGATGATTTTAGTAAATTTACGTGGATTTATTTGCTCAAGAAACGTTCTGAGGTGTATCAAGTCTTTCTCAATTTTCAGCAATTTGTTGAGCGAAAATTTGGTAGAAAATTCATCACTATGCAAACCGATTGCGGTGGCGAATATGAAAAACTCAATACTTTCTTCCAAACGCATGGCATTTCTCATCATGTTTCTTGCCCACATGCTCACCAACAAAACAGTTCCGCTGAACGTAAACACCGTCACATTGTTGAAGTTGGTCTTGCTTTGCTTGCTAATGGATCCATGCCTCTCAAACACTGGGATGAAGCTTTTCTAACCGCCACCTTTCTTATAAACTTGCTCCCTAGCAAAGTCATCAATCTTGATACACCTGTTGAACGTCTCCTTCACACCAAGCCTAACTATGATTCTCTTCGTGTTTTTGGCTGTGCTTGTTGGCCTAATATCCGCCCCTATAACAAAAGAAAACTTGCTTTTCGTTCCACACGTTGTGTTTTTCTGGGCTATAGTCCACGTCATAAAGGAGTCAAATGCTTAGAGGTCTCTACTGGCCGTATATATATATCCCGTGATGTTGTCTTTGATGAAAGTGTTTTTCCCTTTGAATCTCTAAATCCCAATGCCGGTGCCCGTCTTAAGAAAGAAATCCTTCTTTTGCCTTCAAATCATGGGGATGCAAATATTGATGATTATATGTCTTTGCCTATTATACCAGTTGTTGCTAATGACCAACATGCAGACACCAGCGTATCACTGGTACAACTACGCTACAAAAAGAACGAGAAAAAATTCAGTCCAAAATGCTTCAGAAACGGTGCAAAACAAGGCGCAAAACGACAGACGCTGTCTGCCCTGTTGCGATCCCGAGGCAGATCTGATTCCTGTTGATCCCGAGGAAGACTCCGGGGCCAGCGATCCCGAGGAAGATTCTGGGGCCAGCGACGCCAGCGACGCTGCCTCCGAGGGCGATTCCCCTGCTGCTCCCTCACCTGAAGCCGACACCGAATCCGGCGCCACCACGTCACGCTCCACGACAGCGCGCCCTCCGTCGCGCACGCGGTCCCCGCCACATACTCGATCGCCGTCCCTGCAACGGTCGCGCTCGCGGGACCCGCCTTCGCCTCAGTCCCCATCACGGACGGACCACGAGCTCGACATGGAGACATGGTCTCCTCCACCAGATTCGCCCGCACGTGGGAGTCCAGCTGAGTCTGGATCCTCTACGCCAGGCTCTGGTGCGGCCTCCCCTGCACAAATGTCAACGCCAGCATCTACACCTCCTTCCTCGCCACCGGCTCCACCACCGCCTCCTGAACCTCGAACTCGACTTCAAAAAGGTATACGTCAGCCTCGCAAGCTCACTGATGGTACTATTCGCTGGTGTCTTCTTGCCTCTACAGGAGAACCACGCACATTGTCTGAGGCGCTTGGGGATGACAGGTGGCGCAAAGCGATGGAGGATGAGTATGATGCTCTTATGCAAAACAAAACATGGCATCTTGTTCCTTCACATCATACAAAGAATCTCATTGACTGTAAATGGGTTTATCGTGTTAAGAAAAATGCAGATGTCACTATTGACAAGTACAAAGCACGCTTGGTTGCAAAAGGGTTCAAACAGAGATATGGGATAGATTATAAAGATACCTTCAGTCCTGTGGTCAAAGCAGCAACGATACGCATTGTTATTGCAGTTGCTGTCTCGAGAGGATGGAGTTTGCGGCAGCTAGATGTCAAGAACGTGTTTCTCCATGGCATTCTGGAAGAGGAAGTTTATATGAAGCCCCCAGGTTTTGAAGATCCTCAAGCCCCACATCACATTTGCAGGCTTGACAAGGCTCTTTATGGTCTCAAACAAGCTCCTCGTGCATGGTATTAACGACTCAGTACCAAGTTGCAACAACTTGGTTTCACTCCTTCCAAGGCTGATACATCTCTGTTCCTTTATAATAAGTCTGGTATTTTGATGTTTGTGCTAATCTATGTTGATGATATCATTGTCACAAGTTCTTCAGATCAAGCTATTTCGGCTCTTCTTCATGATTTGAATGCCGACTTTGCTCTTAAAGATTTGGGAGACTTACATTATTTTCTGGGTATTGAGGTAAAGAAGACACACTCAGGCTTGCTCCTTACTCAAGGCAAATATGCTGCAGATCTCCTTGCCAAAGTCGGTATGACCAAGTGCATTCCCTGTCTACACCCTTATCCTCCACTGAAAAACTGTCTTTAACTGAGGGAACTCCCCTTGGTACTGATGATAGTACACATTACAGAAGCCTTGTTGGTGCATTACAATACTTGACGTTGACACGACCCGATATTGCTTTCTCTGTTAACAATGTCTGTCAGTATTTACATGCTCCTACGACTACTCATTGGACAGCCGCAAAAAGAATTTTGAGATATGTTCAAGGTACCCTACATGTTGGACTGACTTTTCAGAAGTCTTCTTCTACTTTGCTTAGTACGTTTTCGGATGCAGATTGAGCAGGCTGTCTAGATGATAGACGATCAACTGGCGGTTTTTCTATATTTGTTGGACCAAATTTGGTCTCTTGGAGTGCTCGAAAACAGAAAACTGTATCACGATCAAGTACTGAAGCAGAATACAAAGCTCTTGCGAATGCTACAGCCGAGTTGATTTGGGTTAAGTCTGTTCTCAATGAACTTGGTGTTAAACTCAGGGAAAAACCATATTTGTGGTGTGATAACTTAGGTGCTACATATCTATCTGCTAATCCTGTGTTTCATGCTATGAATAAACACATTGAGATAGACTATCACTTTGTTCGTGAAAGAGTTGCAGATAAGCTGCTTGACATCAAGTTCATTTCTAATAAAGATCAAGTTGCAGATGGTTTTACAAAGGTGTTGCCAGTCAAAAATCTTCATGAGTTTGCTCATAATCTCAACCTTTCAGAAGATTGTGATTAAGGGAGGGTGTTAGATTGTAATACGGTTTTTATATGTTTACGTATAAGAGTATGGAGTAGTACTCCACCTCGAATATGCCTTCCTGTACACGCCACGACTAGGGGCTGTTCCTAGCTTATTTAACATGCAACCGATCGACCCTAGAGGGCAACGATCGTTACCACCTAAAATCACACTCATTGCTTAGATCTTTCTGGTTCATGCGCGTGCGCTAATGTAGCAACCCAGCCTACGGGTGTTTGATGTGATGTAACGCTTTAAGTTTGGCCTTGGTCATGTTCTCTCCGTCTACACCAATGAAAAGGCAGAGTTCCTACCCCGTTTAAAAAAAAATCCAAGCTTCCGTGATTGCAAAAACATATGCTTTTTGTTCAGGAGCTCATGCTCGTGACTGTACCGTTTCCGGTATCCATAAAGCTCTCTTCCGTGATTGCAAAAATAATATTGTTTGAGTCCTCGAGCAAACAGTGCAGTATGGAAACTTAATGCATATACTCCTACCTAACAAGCAACAAGGATACTCGCTCTTTTGTTTGAAGTAGTAGCAGAGATATTGAAGTGCACCTAACAAAAAGTCCATTGATCTCGCTCTTTTGTTTGATATTACTCGCCCTTGAGTCCTAGACTCCTAGCACCGTCAGTTTTCATTTGATGGAGGGGTCAACGACGTGACCTGCGAACATGATCGCACCGGAGACCTCCTCGATGACAAAGAAGGCAAACGGATGGTCAGCGACGAAGTCCACGAGCGGTGGCGGCAGTGGGGAGTACCGAGAACATTCGATCATCGCCCCCATAGCGGTGAAAGCCGCTGCCTCGGTGCCTTCCTCATTCACCTCAATGATGGCCTTGTGGATCACCTGCTGTAGTGCCAGCCTCCTCCTTCCGACTACGCCGTCCTCAGCCATATCGGACAGGTCGGCCTTCTCCAGATCGAACGCGTCCTTGAGACCCAATTCGCGGAGAACGCTGGTCATATCAGCGTCGAAACTAAGCTTGAACTTGGGCAGCCGGAAGTCCCCGACCTCGACGGCGCTTTTGGGCAGGTGCTTGTGTAGAAAATCCGGGTTGCGGGTGATCTTATCGGTGAGCCGCCAGAGCCCGTCACGCGCGTCGGGGAGGAAGACGCACATGGAGTAGAGCGGCGCCGGCTGGGCGGGCAACGGCCGGCCCTGCTTGTAGCGGAGCTGGAGCACCTTGAAGCCGTCGTGGCAGGCGACGAGCTGGCTGTTGAATCCGCGCAAGAAGGGGACGTCGACGTGGGTGCCGTCGAGGCGATGGAACTTGTCGTCCTTGGTGTGCTTCTTGTCGAAGGGTTGCTTCCACCTGCCCTTGAAGTAGATGGCATTGGCAAGGACGAGGTCCGTGAGATTCGACAGCGCGCCTGGGCCGAAGATGGAGGGGATGAGGTTATTCGTCGATGCCGCCACCCACGCATTGATCTGCTTCCGTGCTTCCTCCGGCAGCAACCACACAAAAGGGCATGAGTTTTCTTGTCTTCGATTGAATTAAGATGCAGTACAGATTCATTTCATGCTCAAATCGTTATGTAATTTGGCCGCTGCAATTAAGAAATGATAACCAGTTAGGGCTTCGTTATCTATTTGCATTCGCATGGGTGCTTCTTTTGTGCAAATTCTAGTTCGTGTGTCTGCTAATGGAACCGGAATTCATTGAGAGTTAAACGGTTTCCTCTGAAACTCTTAGCACAGAAAAAGAAATGCTAGCCAGTGAGATGGTTATCTGCATCCAAGATGAAACCCGTCACAGATTTTTCCGTAGCTTGCATGATTATCTTTGCTTGCACGCCAGGATGCTGAAGCTGAACCCATGTTTCCAATCCATGTTAAAGATAGGCCTACTCCAGATAAATATTGCTCAGGGCTGAGCATTATGAACAATGATAAATGGCCCTACAATACAACTGCCTGAAATTGCTAGCCTATTGGGCACGCCACTGGGGGTGCCAGCAACTTTTGGGCTATTGGGCGCGCCACTGGGGGTCGATTTCGTGCCGGCGCGTCCAATAGGCCTATTGGGAGCGCAGTTGGACGCGCCGGTGGAGATGCTCTAAGATGTTTTAGATGTTACACATGATGCCTACATGCACACTAAAATGATCGAACATACCCATGAAACATGTCTAAATACATTTGTGTGCATGTGATTGTGGACAAAAACTAAAACATCTTATATTTAGGAATGGAGGGAGTATACTGTGTTTGGTTCTGTGGTGCATTACAATACTAATCACAGTTAAACATAGTTAAGCAAATGCAAACTGTGCCTTATTCCCAAACTTCGACACCTAAATCTGGCAAATGGCAGCAAGTCTCCAAGCACTATGGAATCCAAGCTTCGACCCACAAGCACAACGAAATATCATAATACCAGCTTATCTTAACCACCTCTACTCCAAAAGATACGTATCAAGTTAGAGGCACCATTTGGAATGTAATTCACAAAAATTAGTAATAAGATAGCCGATGGAATTAACTTGTCATGTATCCTGAATTACTACAGGAACTAAACTGTACAAGAAAGTTGTAGTTTGGATGTCACAAAAAAACAGAAATGGTAGATACAAAGAGGAATATATATTAGGTAAGCTATCAATTTTAATTTCCTCCAAAATTCGTATGCAATAGGCTACTATTATGTAGGAATTTTAAAGTAGTGATACCAGTTCATTTGTTCCAAACTGTATCAAAGGCCTACCTTCAAATCATATCCTCTAAACTCCTACATGTTCCTTAATTTGTTCAAGAAGGTCCGAATCCACCAAAAATATAAAATAGAAACAGCAATTATTATTGATGTATGCGTTTGTACTACATATGTATATGACTGTATAAAATCTCTTTGCCAATAAAGCTAGTCACAATTGGAAATTATATGAAAGAGAAAAAACAAAATTTACACTGCACAATGTCTCGTTGTAAGCTACAGGTTTGTGGCACTAATTTGAACAACTATGTGCCCAACACAAGCCCAATTAATGCCGCAGATGGCAGGTGACCGGTACGTTGAAAAAGTTTATACTGTTATGTACTTCAACATAGCTGAGCGCACATTCTCCATGAAAGCCACAGCTTCCTCCTGAACAGTACATGCAAATATACAAGTTAGAAGCATAGCAAAGAAACACACGATCAAAGATGCAAAGCCTAGATACTTTGGCAATTTTATTCGATGCTCCTGATAGAAGAGGCCAGGGACGGCACATCACCTGATTGCTCGTCTTTGCGCTCGCTATGTTCTCATCCAGAAGTGTTAATATGGACATATTGAGCTCATTCCGTTCGACCATGTCGAGCAGCTGGGAATCACAAAAAGGAAAATAGCATATCACAGTTACAAAATCGGCCCGTGCATACAAAGAGTTATCAAACAAGAAAAGGTTGCAGCATTTCCAGCTCTTTCTGTTTCATATCTTACTGTTGATTTCCTGTCTTTAGATTGCAGGATGTTGGTGAGTCGCTCTTTCGCCGTCACCAGGTCATTCTGCAACTTGTCGTAGGCCTCTGCAATATCAGCAAGGACAGTAGTTACAGATACATAGAAGTTAGCTAGCTATAGCTTGGATAGTGTAATGCAGCAAATTGAGCAATCTCATGGAAGATGTTGTTAACTGACCGACTCCCTCCCCGATGACCTTCTGCATCGCGTCCAGCTCGATCAATCTGTCTTCCATGTCCTGCATGCGAGCACAATAGAAATCTAAACGAAGCTGGCATGGGGATTCTGTATCAGAGCAAAAGTTCTATGGGAAAGTTCAGAGCTTTTACCGCCGTTCTGGTGGCTGCGAATTTGATCTCGGAGATTTCCCGCTTGATGTAGTCGAAGAAGGCCGTGTTGAGCCTGGGGCGGAGCCTGCCGATCTCGATCTCCCGCGCGTCCGTGTCGAGGAAGTACTCCACCAGCCCGGCCTCCGTGTCAGGCACCACCCGCGCCTCTCGCTCCTTGCTTTCACGTACACGCGCAGTGAGGGAGGACCACTCCACCTTTTTGTTTGTTTTTCTCTCGCGCGGCGAGGGATACGGAGCGGTCGCTGCAGCCTGCGCGCGGGTCAACGGCCTCCTCTTCACTGCTACTGCTAGCTGGGTTCGTGTCGATCGGTCGCTGAAGGCCGGCCAGGTGCCAGCTGGCTGGAATCCAAGAGGTCAGCTGCACGTTCACGTTTTTTTTTGCGACTAACCAATTCACGTTCACGTACGTACAAGCGCGCGCGGAATCGAAGAAGCGACCGAGCGAGGGACCCTGCTTTGCTTCGTACAGTACGTTTCAAGCAGCTGGAGTGATCGATCGACGCAATTAATACAAAGCCCGCTCGTTTACGTACGTGATTTCTCTCGCTTTGCACGAACACGTTCCGCCGCTCGTACGTGCAACTAGCACCAGATCAATGCACCACGTACAGGAACGAAATCCATGGAGAAATAAAAGGCAAGGGAATCGTTTGCATTGGGTGGGTTAAAAACCAAAAAAAAAAATACGAGGAAAAGAGGCGAAGGGCAACTACATGGGTATGACGACACTATTCGCGTAGTATTTGAATTCCCCAGCGAGGCGACACGTTGATAGTTTGGGGGAAATCGGTTCCGACAGCGGCAAGGTCATGAGTTGCCGGATCCGATGAAAGCCAGGGCAGTGGTGGCTGAACGTGCCGGCGTCGAGATACTAGAGCACCGCGGGAGGGATTGTGAGGTAGAGAACATGTGATCGTTGTTGCTATTCCATCGGTAGACCGGAGAAGGACATCATAGCCGACACGGAGCAAGTTATTTATTACCTATCATTTCATGTGCCATTTGGTTGTTACGTTGTTATTTTATGCAATGCTTATTATTCTATGTGTCCTCCCATTGTTGTTGTTGTTGCTTTTATGCATGAAAATAAAACATAAGACCCATCATTTCATGTGCCCTCTCGTCGCTATGCGATATCGGGGCCCTCCTAGTATTTCATGTGTACATACTCATTTTGGTGTTGTTTCTCTCGCTCGCCCTCGAGGGCTATATATAAAGGTTGTTTGGGGGGGGGGGGGGGGGGGGTTCCCTCTCGTTCTTGACATACACACGGTTGTGATATATTATTTTGGCGTTTCTCATCCATTTTTTGGTGGTTATAACACACAGATTTTGTTTTGTCATTTTTCCACCTATTTTCGGGGCCATAATCCACAGCTTCCGTTTTCGTAATTTTCACACCTTATTTGTTTGGCACTATCCCTCCTTTTCTATTTTTGTATATTTCCCGTCTGTTTTGTGCTTTGTCACTTTCCTGCCTATCTTCACCACACTTTTTGGGGTGTCCCTCCCAATTTCTTAACTTATGAAAAAATCCTTTTGGATTATCGCATTATATATTGACAAAGGTTTAACATAAATGTATTTACTTATTTCGCAAGGTCCCATCAGCTCCGTGATCATCCTCATCGGCTATTCGTTCTCCAAACTAAAGGCATGTTTCGTGAGGTAGTATATATGCATTCATCCAATTTTCAATAATTATAAACTTGGGGGAAATCCCACGTTTTATTGTCTCGTGGCTGACCATGCTGCAAGCATCCGTACGTGTGCACGCACATGTAGCATTGGAGTTAAACCTTATGTTTTGGGATTGAAGTGGTACCGTACATGCAATCACACGTTAGCAAGTGGGGGGTCAGCCCAAAAACGTAATTTCGGAAGAGCTGCCGCCACCAAAACGAAATCTCCCGCCAAAATGAAATCGTGGAAGAGCCTCGCCCGGTCGCCCGCCACTTATATTTGATTTCGTTTGAAATTTTTCGTTTTGCGCCGAGCGGGATACAAAATTTTGAACTCCCCGCATCTATTGTATTTGATTTGTTTTGAAATTCCAGTTTTGTTGGGCCCGAACAAAACCCATCCCTCCCGCAGCAGAGCAGTGCAGACCACCAAACCTCTCTTCTTCCACCTCCAGATCCCTTTTTCGGCCGCCTCGTCGCCGGCCGAATCCGGCCACCTCCGGTGACTCCCGCGTGCAGACCACCGCCCCTCGCACCAAATCCTGCCCCTGTCCCGATTACACGGGGTGGAGCCGCCAAATCGCCGCCCCAACACCAACCCTAAATCAGATGCAGGCGGCATGGCGGCGGCGGCTGAAATTTGCGGATGGACGTTAGGGCTAGGAGGTCGCCGGCGTCGAGGCTGCTACAAGCGGGTCCTGACCGGCGTCAAGAAGCTCGTCGAGTGCGGCCACGAACAGTCCTGGGCCAACATCGTCGCCTCCCGGACCGCGATGCGCTCCACGACGCCGCATTTGGCCCTCGTCTCCCGCAGCATCTCCTCCACGCGCGTGGTCGCCAACGAAGGTGGGGGTGATGGCCGGTCGAGTTGCAGGGGACGCGCTGCTGGCCCTGAAGCGTGTCTTCAGCGCCACCCACGGCTGGGCGGATGAGGACGGCGACCCATGCGGCTGCGTCCAGTCAATGTATGTACACTCTTATTTCTCCTCATTTTCCATCAGATTAGATTAGCCTCTTTGCTTAGGTTTCCCTTAAAATTGGATTCTTGTTTGGTGTCCCGATGTTTTTGAATGATGATTGAATAATCTGTGTGTTTCTCCCTTGCAGAAATCTACCGTATATGGACCAATCTCTGCACTGCCCTTTTCCCCAATTTCTTTGTCTGGAGCTCTGCACGACAACACCTTGCACTGTCCCATCCCCGTGGAGATCAAGAACTGCACCCATATCAGAGCAATGTATGCTACTCTTAGCATTATATGATCCTGTTTATACACATGTACTGAACTAGTACGTGTCTGATGAACTAAAATGTGAGTGCTCGGTTGTCTATTTGTTCAGTTATCTGAGAGCCAGCTACCTCCAAGGCGGCATCCTGCTGGAGTTCGTTGAGCTCCTCAACCTCACCATCCTGTAGGTTCCTGGATACCCATGTTCTTTCTTTTCTTACTCCCAATGGGTTGTTTGTTGGTCTGATGTGTGTGCTAAACGCAGGGATCTTTCGAGCAACCTGTTGCAGTGCATGATACCGGTGTGAATCTGGAGCGTCACTCATCTACAATTTCTGCAGCATTACAATATTCTTGGCATTGCTTAACGCAAAGGTGATTTTTTCTTACGCTGCTGTTCAGAAGCTCGTCGGAATTGACTGCTTCCTTGCTATTGAGTAGTGTTCATCATGGTTCTCTGGGTCATGACCCCCCATATTAGAAAGTTGATGATTAAATTCTGGCTATGTAGTTTCTAGGTTTTTATAACCTACTAGAAAGTTGATCTCTGGTTCAGGGCTAGTAGTCAATGTAAGTCGTGATTTTTTCTGCTAACATCTCCTATTGCTGGAAGTTAACTCGTGTCTTTCCTCAGGACAATACTTGGTGATGCTGCTGTCCTATCCATACTGGTGACGGTCTTGGACGGTGCCTCTTTGCGCAACATGGAGCTTTTGCCAGCATCTTCCCTGAGCCGCAACACCAACTTGCCGCTCCTACCGCCAGGCCATGTCCCTGAGCTGCTGCTGTCGGCCACCACAGCGACATGCTGCTGTCGGCCACCTCCCCAACCTGCTGCTGCCAGCAAGGAACTGTCACAGAAAGGTGAGATGCCATGGGTTGGAATCAGTCTTGATCAGGACAAGGTTGGGATATAATGTGTGTTTCCGCTATGCCAACGAGTAGGAAAGTCATACAGATCTTAATTTTATTTGTACATGTGTAGGCAGCTTGGTTTCTTCTTTGTTGAAACTTATATCTATGTCTGGGGTTTGAGTTTATCTACCTGGAGATGTTGTACTTCATTTGACACTGTTTAGATAAAGAAACTTGACAATCCAACAACATCGACGTGGCGGCCAGAAAATTAGGCTGTAGGAGAGTCAACTTTAAAATGAATTGATCTTAAAGTTTGTATGTGTATTGCTTTGATAACAGTGTCAAAGCAATCATTGATATGTGATCTGGGGTCTTTGATAGCTATGAATGGGATCTGTCATGTAGCATCCTGCAAATAGCTCTTCGTGTCGATCTGCTGATCCATTAGTGCTGCTACATAGTACTAGTTATTAGGAGTCAGCTAAGAATTGTACCTTGAATAAAAGTATATATTATGCATGCATGCTAGGCTCACCTTTACATTTTGAGAAGTGGTAACTCATGATAAAAAAAATAGTTTCTGACCTCTGACCAAATTTCAGTGCTTATGATTTGAGAAACTGGTTTGGCATCCTATTTTCTTAAATGTCAAACTGATTTGAGAAACTTTGCTTAGTTGCTGGTTCAATAATAGTGCCTTGGAGCTACGAATTCTGAATCTCATCTCCTTGTGCGTCTTTTGCAGGTCAATGAGTGCCCCTGGAGCCAACCAATGGTCTCCCGAGCCGGCGGCGCAGTAGTAGTCTGGCGGTAGTCTCGGACAGCGCCTATCCACGCAACCCAGAGCTGCTGCCAGCGTCTTCCCTGACCATGTCCTTGAGCTGCTGCTGGTGGTCACCTCCCCAACCTTTTGCTGCCAGCAAGGAAGCCGTCACAGAAAGGTGAGATGCCATGGGTGGAATCACAGTCTTGATCAGGATAAGGTTGGCGTAGAGTGTATGTTTCCGCTATGCCAAGGAGTAGGAAGGTCATACAGATCTTAGTTTTTTGTGCATGTGTAGGCAGTTTGGATAATAGCAGATAGCACTGTCAGTTTGGCTTATTCAATGTTGAAACTTGCTGTCTATGCATGGTGTTTGTGTTCATCCACCTGGAGATGTGCTTGGTTTGACACTGTTTAGTTAAATAAAGTAGATAATTCAGCAACATCAATGTGTCGGATGGAAATTAGCATGTAGGAGAGTGAACTTTAAAATGAATAGATCTTACGGTTTGCATGTTTATCCAACTCCGCTTGGGTGAATTCAGTAGTGTTCCAATGAAGGCAAAAAATCACAGGCCTCAACTAGCTTGTTCCGTGAATGCAAAAAATCATGTCGTGATGCATAATTTTCTTGTGTAGCAAAAAATCATGTTCGGCGGTCTCCGTCTGGGCCACTGATTCTGGCTGCCGCTGCTCACTGGTCACCTCCGCCGCTAATGTTCTTCGGCTGGTATCTTTGCAGGGTCGCCTGATGACAGGGAGACCGTGGAAGCGCCTGATCTAAAGGCCCGATGGGGTGCCCATGTTGTCAAGCTGCTCGCCCCCAAGGACCATGTGGCGACTTCGACCTCTAGCTTGTCGACATGGGCATGCAAAGGTAACTTCTTGACATTCATTCTATCCTGGCATTAGTTGCAGCTGCTTCTTTTTTCTGTGAGTTGGCTAAATTTTCACGGAACCTTGCTATATTAGTGGTGTGCAGCGGATTGTTTCACGGAGTTGCAACAGGTTCAAATATGTTACTTGCTAAGTAAAAGAACCCACTACCATCCCTCAAGTTGTGGGTTAATGTGTGTTAGTGATGTTTCCTTTATTTTCGGATTTGTAAGGGTGTTAACCACTACTGCTGGTGTGTGTTAGATCACTGCTGGGTTGGATCGCAGCAGTGTTTATATGCTTATGTTTTATCTGTCTCTTCTGTCTGTTTATACAAACCTCTCACTACTCAGGTTGCCGGCAGTGGAAGGTCACAACCTCTAAAAAGTCTTAATTGCTTCTATGTACCATGATGCGTTACACAATCAATTCTTTATCAGACTTTAGTAATTGCATGACTGTATATGTATAATTGATCATGTACTTGATTTCTAACGATTTCTGGGATGGTTGAACTCTAGGTCAATAAATAGAGTTGAATCTACACGTTCAAGTATATTTCTGTTTGGTTGTGATGTGTTTCTTGTGTATGGGTGTAGAATTAATTTCCAGTGCAAGATTTTTCTAGTTGCACCCTGTTCCTTGCGGCATGATTGTGCCATTTATTGTTTTGCTGCTGTTGAGTGTGAATGACACCATATTCCTTGCTTCCAGTTGGTTGTGTACTGATTGAATTTTGTCCACACCTTGGACCAGGGAGGGACCAGGGCATGATGATGGGGATAGGCAAGTGTTCTTCATGGATGTTGTCTCTGCCCTGGTACATGAGAGCGGCAACAAGGAGCTCATGGTGCTTCCCTGACACAGCAAGGTCGTCATCACGTCCGTGTTTGTCGGACTGCATGGTGTTGTCAAGAAGGCTGCTGGTCTTGGAGACTGGTACTGCTGGTGAGTCTTTCTTCTAATTATCTACTATATATTATCTGGTTTCTGTTGACATTATCAGAAATCAGCTTGTTGACGCCATAGTGTTGCCCCCATCAGTTAATTATGTGGTTTATTTGATTATACCTTCCTAGCAAACACATTGATCTTGCGTTGCATGTTCTCTTTGTGGACATATTATTTTTCTAATGCCCCATTAAATATGTGTATATTCCCCTGCTCGGATGCTTGAATTAGCATTTAGTGTCAGTATGTAGCGGTGCTACTGGGAAAGTTTTTCTGTTTTTCTGAAAGCTTCGGTGAGTTGGCTAGTGTCTAGTTTTGGATTCTTTTTTGTGTTAACCTCTGAAGAATTGAGCTAATGTATCAAATGTATTCATATTTGTTATGTGATATTCTTCCCTGGGATGCTTTTAGGGGATCTATTATACATTTATCTAGTGAACTATACATATACATTTTTATTCAGTTTGGACTATTCGTATACAAATGAAGTTCTGAACCTTCTGTTGCGTAAAGTTCTTTTTGGAGCAGCGTACACGGTTGTGTGCAATGGACTTTACCTTTGGATATGATCGTGTCTTGGAGGTCAGAATTCTGAACCTCATCTCCTTGTGTTTTTACAGGTCAACAATGTGCGCCACGAGCCAACCAATGGTCTCCAGGGCCAATAGCGCCGTCATAGACTGGCGACGGTCTTGGACGGTGCCTCCTTGCGGAATGTGGAGTTGCTGCCAGTGTCGACTTGCTGCTCGTACCGCCAGGCCACGTCTCTGAGCTGCTGCTTGGCGATGGGCGACAAGGCCTTTATCGATCACGAGGTGTCCAGGATGTCATCAAGTACGATGTCAAGGTAATCTCACTCTCTCTGACACTGGTTGTTTGGTATGTATGGTTCCTGCCGATGGTGATCTGTATGCATGTTGGTATGTATGGTTGTTTGTGTCGGGTGGTCCTCTCGGCCATGGTCTTCGTGCCATGGTCTAGTCTGTGTGTTAATCATCCCAGGATTGCAGTGATGCCTTGAGGCAATTTCTGATTTCTCAAGAATTACCTCTATTTAGGTGCATTTGTACCTGGTCTACCTTTCTCTGGTCGTTTGTGCCTCTCCTGTATGCTGTTTGTTGCAATATCAATGTACCTCGTATACCTGATGATTCATTAAGTTTCTAGTGACAAGAGAAAGCAATTATATAATCCATATGATGCATTGCTGGTTGTAAAGAAGGCTTTCTAGATCCCCGTTGCAGTGATGCCCAGTGGCATGTTTTTTTCTTCAGAGGGAGGCGTCCCCATAAACCATTTTTTGTATTATATTGCTTCACATTATAAGTATTTGTCTCTTCTTCTAGTTATGCACCTGCAATTGGGTTACCCATTTTTCTGCTTTTTTCACATTGAATGCTTGATGTTGATCGCTTGATTGTGTCGAGCAATTGTTTCCTGTGCCGTTGGTGGAGGTGGAGTTGAAGGTGAACCCTTTGTTGGTATGTTGTCATGCAGGTGCCCTGCCCTTTGATCGACAGACGAGCCGAGCTTGTTCGACCAGTGGTAGTCGGACAGGACATTGGAGCAGCATATTACCAGTGGCGCTTGTTAAGCGGGGAGTGCTGAAGATTGTTCCAACCAGTGGTTTCGGGTATGACTAGGACCTGGTCTTGCCACTGGCAAGTGCTCATCTTCTGTGTAGTTTAGGATTACAGATTGTCCCTTGCATTAAGCATTTTTACATGTTTGGTGTCTAGAAAGTCTGTCTTTTTTCTTACAATACAGCGGGCTTCTAGTAATTGTCAAAATATATCAAGTACACATCCAATGGATTGTGTTCATGTCCAGGAACTTGTGCAGGAAAGTGATACTGGACATAGATAGCGTGTTCTTTTTTGTTGAGAGATGGCTGATATCTGGCACTCTCACTCGTGGTAGGATGCATGAGTGTGTTGATCATATGAGTTTTTCCTTGCAAAAATTGTTTTCTGGAGCATAGCTAAAGTGAGATTGAAGTTGTAGTTAATTAGTGAGTTCATTTGTTGCGTTTAACATTGTGAAATGATCCTGGAGCATAGCATGTGGTTGTTGCTAGTTCAGCTGCTAGTGAGACGGAGGAAGACGTCGCTGGCTGATGAGTGTGTTTGTTTGTTGCGGTCATGTGAAATGATCTTGCTGCAGAGATGGTTTCAGCGTTTGACGTGGATTATGTTTGGGTCCAATGAATGATCTGCTGCTTCGTTTGTTTTCTTACAGCCAGGCTGGGTGTCAAGATAGAGAAGAGGCGTCCTCCTTCTTGCAGCCATTATGTTTGTTGATGACCGGAATGGCGGACTAGCTACTCACTGTGGTGAGGAAGCTAGCCATATGTGCGAGGCCCTGATGGCTGGCGTTCATCTTTGGTTGAGATTTCCAAAATCAGTTTTTCTTGTTTTTGTGTTGGTGAGTCATAGCTCCTCCTTGTGCTATTCGTGGAGCTGAACCTTTGCTGGTTTGTTGTCTTGCAGGTGATGGACTGACAAGCCAAGCTTGTTCAACCAGTGGTAGTCAGATATGGCTGTGAAGGGGAGAAGTGTAGCCGTACAGACATGCTTTCTTTTGTGTGTTTCTTCAGCTGATGTGATACTCAAGCATGAGGCTGCGTGCGTGTACACCGTGCAATGATTGTTTCCGGCTTGGTTACGGTTTTCTAGCTACTGGAGATACTGGATGGCATGGGCTACTGAGGTCTTGGACCTGGGAGCTCCATATCATGTTATCTTCACCTGGAACATTTTTGACTGATTGTCATCTTATTTTACGTCTTCTAGACGAACTGTTTATGATCTGCAATGTCTGTAGTAATCTGAGCGTCTATTTGCTACATCTATCCAAAAGTCTATGAAAGGCCATGCCAAAATTTCCTGGAAACTAACTACCTTTAGTTGATTATGATGACAACCGGTGGGTTGCAGCTCCGGCCGCCGGTTTGAGTGACTCCCTCGGTCAAGCATAAATAAGCGCTGAGTGACGGCAAACTATCTGACTTGAGGCAAGTCTGATACACGCGAAACAGATATTAGAAACATGCACCAACATCTCAGAAAAAGGAAAACGAAACAAAAATGCAGCTAGAATTTTAAGAAGGAAGCCTTACAATTGATTATTTTCAAAGGAGTATCTCCCAAAGAAAAAGGAAAGATATAACGCTGGCCACCAACCAAGCAATGACGAAAAAGCAATCAAGCCATCCCATCTTCCTTACTCGTACCACATGACAGAGCAACCGGAGGAGTAATAAATTCATACTGCTGCCATGTCACCTATCCGTGGCATCTGATGCATCCGAGCCGTTTATTACTACATCTTTCACTCGTCAACAAAGGGAAGAGCAGCTCCTTGTTTACTTCCCGCCGTGACTCTCTTTCCATGAAATTCAAGCTCTCTTCCCTCCATCCATTCCACCTCTATAAATACAAGGCCAACACCAAGAGAGCGCGTGCGGTCGCGTGCCTTGTGCCTTGTCGTAGGCGAGGCGGAGGCGGAGAGGCGTGCCCAGTCCGCTGCCGAGTGGTGAGGAGCGCAGTCGACACGGGACAATGTTCCATTTTACCTATGAGAGAAATTTACCTTAAGGAAGAAAACAGCTTGCGGACTTCTTCAAAGATTTCATCTGCACTTCCTGTTGCATTTATCTGCATAGAGTTCAAGAAATACTCTTATACATCCGAAAGGTCAGTCTGAAAATTAAATAAGACGTCCTACAGGGGATCAAAATGATACAAGGACCATTTTACAATGGTATATCCCTTTTTCCCCCTTGGAAGAGATTAACAATGTCTCCCAAATGAATGTATTACAGTCACTCATGACATCTAATATAAAATCGATAGGCAGATCATGCTTCCCTTCCCACACAGTCTCTATCTCTCCATTAATGAATATTAAACGAAATCAAAATATGACGGAATGGCCATACTGTCTCTATCTCTCCATTTATGAATGTTAACATATATCCTTGCTATTTATACACTGGTAACCCATTTGTTTCCGAAATACACATTGACATTCATAAAGATTCAAGAGAATGAGCCGGCTATAGTTCAATGCTATACATTAAGAAGCCTTTTGGATCAACTTCTAGAACAAAAGGCATATGGAAAGGTAGCAAAAAAGGTTAACAAACTTTGTTTGTGTTTCTGGAAATGAAATAAAAAAATGTAAAGGGTAGTATGGGAAGGAAACAAAAGGCATATGGAAAGGTAGCAAAAAAATTCTCATATCTGGGACCCTCTGTGCAGAATAAATCAATTAATTACCTTGTGAGCCTTTCCCCTTGAAGAGTAGTAGTCAACAACAGGCATATTCAAACTCTCGAACACTTTTAGACGCTTCTTGATTGTCTCAATGTTATCATCAACTCGCCCCTATGAAATGAAATAACAGAAATAAACAGCGGGGTCAATCTAATGTAATATAATTTAGAGTAAACCCCACTAGAGTAATACATCTAGTGACAAATTTGCGGTAATCAACTTCCTATTTTGGTTATATGCACATAACAAACTAATGGAGTTTATGTTTCTTCTCTTCAATATAAATGACATATGAAGAAGGCTCTGGTGCGGCCTCCCCTGCACAAATGTCAACGCCAGCATCTACACCTCCTTCCTCGCCACCACTTGCAGTGCATGATACCGGTGTGAATCTGGAGCGTCACTCATCTACAATTTCTGCAGCATTACAATATTCTTGGCATTGCTTAACGCAAAGGTGATTTTTTCTTACGCCGCTGTTCAGAAGCTCGTCGGAATTGACTGCTTCCTTGCTATTGAGTAGTGTTCATCATGGTTCTCTGGGTCATGACCCCCCATATTAGAAAGTTGATGATTAAATTCTGGCTATGTAGTTTCTAGGTTTTTATAACCTACTAGAAAGTTGATCTCTGGTTCAGGGCTAGTAGTCAATGTAAGTCGTGATTTTTTCTGCTAACATCTCCTATTGCTGGAAGTTAACTCGTGTCTTTCCTCAGGACAATACTTGGTGATGCTGCTGTCCTATCCATACTGGTGACGGTCTTGGACGGTGCCTCTTTGCGCAACATGGAGCTTTTGCCAGCATCTTCCCTGAGCCGCAACACCAACTTGCCGCTCCTACCGCCAGGCCATGTCCCTGAGCTGCTGCTGTCGGCCACCACAGCGACATGTTGCTGTCGGCCACCTCCCCAATCTGCTGCTGCCAGCAAGGAACTGTCACAGAAAGGTGAGATGCCATGGGTTGGAATCAGTCTTGATCAGGACAAGGTTGGGATATAATGTGTGTTTCCGCTATGCCAACGAGTAGGAAAGTCATACAGATCTTAATTTTATTTGTACATGTGTAGGCAGCTTGGTTTCTTCTTTGTTGAAACTTATATCTATGTCTGGGGTTTGAGTTTATCTACCTGGAGATGTTGTACTTCATTTGACACTGTTTAGATAAAGAAACTTGACAATCCAACAACATCGACGTGGCGGCCAGAAAATTAGGCTGTAGGAGAGTCAACTTTAAAATGAATTGATCTTAAAGTTTGTATGTGTATTGCTTTGATAACAGTGTCAAAGCAATCATTGATATGTGATCTGGGGTCTTTGATAGCTATGAATGGGATCTGTCATGTAGCATCCTGCAAATAGCTCTTCGTGTCGATCTGCTGATCCATTAGTGCTGCTACATAGTACTAGTTATTAGGAGTCAGCTAAGAATTGTACCTTGAATAAAAGTATATATTATGCATGCATGCTAGGCTCACCTTTACATTTTGAGAAGTGGTAACTCATGATAAAAAAAATAGTTTCTGACCTCTGACCAAATTTCAGTGCTTATGATTTGAGAAACTGGTTTGGCATCCTATTTTCTTAAATGTCAAACTGATTTGAGAAACTTTGCTTAGTTGCTGGTTCAATAATAGTGCCTTGGAGCTACGAATTCTGAATCTCATCTCCTTGTGCGTCTTTTGCAGGTCAATGAGTGCCCCTGGAGCCAACCAATGGTCTCCCGAGCCGGCGGCGCAGTAGTAGTCTGGCGGTAGTCTCGGACAGCGCCTATCCACGCAACCCAGAGCTGCTGCCAGCGTCTTCCCTGACCATGTCCTTGAGCTGCTGCTGGTGGTCACCTCCCCAACCTTTTGCTGCCAGCAAGGAAGCCGTCACAGAAAGGTGAGATGCCATGGGTGGAATCACAGTCTTGATCAGGATAAGGTTGGCGTAGAGTGTATGTTTCCGCTATGCCAAGGAGTAGGAAGGTCATACAGATCTTAGTTTTTTGTGCATGTGTAGGCAGTTTGGATAATAGCAGATAGCACTGTCAGTTTGGCTTATTCAATGTTGAAACTTGCTGTCTATGCATGGTGTTTGTGTTCATCCACCTGGAGATGTGCTTGGTTTGACACTGTTTAGTTAAATAAAGTAGATAATTCAGCAACATCAATGTGTCGGATGGAAATTAGCATGTAGGAGAGTGAACTTTAAAATGAATAGATCTTACGGTTTGCATGTTTATCCAACTCCGCTTGGGTGAATTCAGTAGTGTTCCAATGAAGGCAAAAAATCACAGGCCTCAACTAGCTTGTTCCGTGAATGCAAAAAATCATGTCGTGATGCATAATTTTCTTGTGTAGCAAAAAATCATGTTCGGCGGTCTCCGTCTGGGCCACTGATTCTGGCTGCCGCTGCTCACTGGTCACCTCCGCCGCTAATGTTCTTCGGCTGGTATCTTTGCAGGGTCGCCTGATGACAGGGAGACCGTGGAAGCGCCTGATCTAAAGGCCCGATGGGGTGCCCATGTTGTCAAGCTGCTCGCCCCCAAGGACCATGTGGCGACTTCGACCTCTAGCTTGTCGACATGGGCATGCAAAGGTAACTTCTTGACATTCATTCTATCCTGGCATTAGTTGCAGCTGCTTCTTTTTTCTGTGAGTTGGCTAAATTTTCACGGAACCTTGCTATATTAGTGGTGTGCAGCGGATTGTTTCACGGAGTTGCAACAGGTTCAAATATGTTACTTGCTAAGTAAAAGAACCCACTACCATCCCTCAAGTTGTGGGTTAATGTGTGTTAGTGATGTTTCCTTTATTTTCGGATTTGTAAGGGTGTTAACCACTACTGCTGGTGTGTGTTAGATCACTGCTGGGTTGGATCGCAGCAGTGTTTATATGCTTATGTTTTATCTGTCTCTTCTGTCTGTTTATACAAACCTCTCACTACTCAGGTTGCCGGCAGTGGAAGGTCACAACCTCTAAAAAGTCTTAATTGCTTCTATGTACCATGATGCGTTACACAATCAATTCTTTATCAGACTTTAGTAATTGCATGACTGTATATGTATAATTGATCATGTACTTGATTTCTAACGATTTCTGGGATGGTTGAACTCTAGGTCAATAAATAGAGTTGAATCTACACGTTCAAGTATATTTCTGTTTGGTTGTGATGTGTTTCTTGTGTATGGGTGTAGAATTAATTTCCAGTGCAAGATTTTTCTAGTTGCACCCTGTTCCTTGCGGCATGATTGTGACATTTATTGTTTTGCTGCTGTTGAGTGTGAATGACACCATATTCCTTGCTTCCAGTTGGTTGTGTACTGATTGAATTTTGTCCACACCTTGGACCAGGGAGGGACCAGGGCATGATGATGGGGATAGGCAAGTGTTCTTCATGGATGTTGTCTCTGCCCTGGTACATGAGAGCGGCAACAAGGAGCTCATGGTGCTTCCCTGACACAGCAAGGTCGTCATCACGTCCGTGTTTGTCGGACTGCATGGTGTTGTCAAGAAGGCTGCTGGTCTTGGAGACTGGTACTGCTGGTGAGTCTTTCTTCTAATTATCTACTATATATTATCTGGTTTCTGTTGACATTATTCAGAAATCAGCTTGTTGACGCCATAGTGTTGCCCCCATCAGTTAATTATGTGGTTTATTTGATTATACCTTCCTAGCAAACACATTGATCTTGCGTTGCATGTTCTCTTTGTGGACATATTATTTTTCTAATGCCCCATTAAATATGTGTATATTCCCCTGCTCGGATGCTTGAATTAGCATTTAGTGTCAGTATGTAGCGGTGCTACTGGGAAAGTTTTTCTGTTTTTCTGAAAGCTTCGGTGAGTTGGCTAGTGTCTAGTTTTGGATTCTTTTTTGTGTTAACCTCTGAAGAATTGAGCTAATGTATCAAATGTATTCATATTTGTTATGTGATATTCTTCCCTGGGATGCTTTTAGGGGATCTATTATACATTTATCTAGTGAACTATACATATACATTTTTATTCAGTTTGGACTATTCGTATACAAATGAAGTTCTGAACCTTCTGTTGCGTAAAGTTCTTTTTGGAGCAGCGTACACGGTTGTGTGCAATGGACTTTACCTTTGGATATGATCGTGTCTTGGAGGTCAGAATTCTGAACCTCATCTCCTTGTGTTTTTACAGGTCAACAATGTGCGCCACGAGCCAACCAATGGTCTCCAGGGCCAATAGCGCCGTCATAGACTGGCGACGGTCTTGGACGGTGCCTCCTTGCGGAATGTGGAGTTGCTGCCAGTGTCGACTTGCTGCTCGTACCGCCAGGCCACGTCTCTGAGCTGCTGCTTGGCGATGGGCGACAAGGCCTTTATCGATCACGAGGTGTCCAGGATGTCATCAAGTACGATGTCAAGGTAATCTCACTCTCTCTGACACTGGTTGTTTGGTATGTATGGTTCCTGCCGATGGTGATCTGTATGCATGTTGGTATGTATGGTTGTTTGTGTCGGGTGGTCCTCTCGGCCATGGTCTTCGTGCCATGGTCTAGTCTGTGTGTTAATCATCCCAGGATTGCAGTGATGCCTTGAGGCAATTTCTGATTTCTCAAGAATTACCTCTATTTAGGTGCATTTGTACCTGGTCTACCTTTCTCTGGTCGTTTGTGCCTCTCCTGTATGCTGTTTGTTGCAATATCAATGTACCTCGTATACCTGATGATTCATTAAGTTTCTAGTGACAAGAGAAAGCAATTATATAATCCATATGATGCATTGCTGGTTGTAAAGAAGGCTTTCTAGATCCCCGTTGCAGTGATGCCCAGTGGCATGTTTTTTTCTTCAGAGGGAGGCGTCCCCATAAACCATTTTTTGTATTATATTGCTTCACATTATAAGTATTTGTCTCTTCTTCTAGTTATGCACCTGCAATTGGGTTACCCATTTTTCTGCTTTTTTCACATTGAATGCTTGATGTTGATCGCTTGATTGTGTCGAGCAATTGTTTCCTGTGCCGTTGGTGGAGGTGGAGTTGAAGGTGAACCCTTTGTTGGTATGTTGTCATGCAGGTGCCCTGCCCTTTGATCGACAGACGAGCCGAGCTTGTTCGACCAGTGGTAGTCGGACAGACATTGGAGCAGCATATTACCAGTGGCGCTTGTTAAGCGGGGAGTGCTGAAGATTGTTCCAACCAGTGGTTTCGGGTATGACTAGGACCTGGTCTTGCCACTGGCAAGTGCTCATCTTCTGTGTAGTTTAGGATTACAGATTGTCCCTTGCATTAAGCATTTTTACATGTTTGGTGTCTAGAAAGTCTGTCTTTTTTCTTACAATACAGCGGGCTTCTAGTAATTGTCAAAATATATCAAGTACACATCCAATGGATTGTGTTCATGTCCAGGAACTTGTGCAGGAAAGTGATACTGGACATAGATAGCGTGTTCTTTTTTGTTGAGAGATGGCTGATATCTGGCACTCTCACTCGTGGTAGGATGCATGAGTGTGTTGATCATATGAGTTTTTCCTTGCAAAAATTGTTTTCTGGAGCATAGCTAAAGTGAGATTGAAGTTGTAGTTAATTAGTGAGTTCATTTGTTGCGTTTAACATTGTGAAATGATCCTGGAGCATAGCATGTGGTTGTTGCTAGTTCAGCTGCTAGTGAGACGGAGGAAGACGTCGCTGGCTGATGAGTGTGTTTGTTTGTTGCGGTCATGTGAAATGATCTTGCTGCAGAGATGGTTTCAGCGTTTGACGTGGATTATGTTTGGGTCCAATGAATGATCTGCTGCTTCGTTTGTTTTCTTACAGCCAGGCTGGGTGTCAAGATAGAGAAGAGGCGTCCTCCTTCTTGCAGCCATTATGTTTGTTGATGACCGGAATGGCGGACTAGCTACTCACTGTGGTGAGGAAGCTAGCCATATGTGCGAGGCCCTGATGGCTGGCGTTCATCTTTGGTTGAGATTTCCAAAATCAGTTTTTCTTGTTTTTGTGTTGGTGAGTCATAGCTCCTCCTTGTGCTATTCGTGGAGCTGAACCTTTGCTGGTTTGTTGTCTTGCAGGTGATGGACTGACAAGCCAAGCTTGTTCAACCAGTGGTAGTCAGATATGGCTGTGAAGGGAGAAGTGTAGCCGTACAGACATGCTTTCTTTTGTGTGTTTCTTCAGCTAATGTGATACTCAAGCATGAGGCTGCGTGCGTGTACACCGTGCAATGATTGTTTCCGGCTTGGTTACGGTTTTCTAGCTACTGGAGATACTGGATGGCATGGGCTACTGAGGTCTTGGACCTGGGAGCTCCATATCATGTTATCTTCACCTGGAACATTTTTGACTGATTGTCATCTTATTTTACGTCTTCTAGACGAACTGTTTATGATCTGCAATGTCTGTAGTAATCTGAGCGTCTATTTGCTACATCTATCCAAAAGTCTATGAAAGGCCATGCCAAAATTTCCTGGAAACTAACTACCTTTAGTTGATTATGATGACAACCGGTGGGTTGCAGCTCCGGCCGCCGGTTTGAGTGACTCCCTCGGTCAAGCATAAATAAGCGCTGAGTGACGGCAAACTATCTGACTTGAGGCAAGTCTGATACACGCGAAACAGATATTAGAAACATGCACCAACATCTCAGAAAAAGGAAAACGAAACAAAAATGCAGCTAGAATTTTAAGAAGGAAGCCTTACAATTGATTATTTTCAAAGGAGTATCTCCCAAAGAAAAAGGAAAGATATAACGCTGGCCACCAACCAAGCAATGACGAAAAAGCAATCAAGCCATCCCATCTTCCTTACTCGTACCACATGACAGAGCAACCGGAGGAGTAATAAATTCATACTGCTGCCATGTCACCTATCCGTGGCATCTGATGCATCCGAGCCGTTTATTACTACATCTTTCACTCGTCAACAAAGGGAAGAGCAGCTCCTTGTTTACTTCCCGCCGTGACTCTCTTTCCATGAAATTCAAGCTCTCTTCCCTCCATCCATTCCACCTCTATAAATACAAGGCCAACACCAAGAGAGCCGCGTGCGGTCGCGTGCCTTGTGCCTTGTCGTAGGCGAGGCGGAGGCGGAGAGGCGTGCCCAGTCCGCTGCCGAGTGGTGAGGAGCGCAGTCGACACGGGACAATGTTCCATTTTACCTATGAGAGAAATTTACCTTAAGGAAGAAAACAGCTTGCGGACTTCTTCAAAGATTTCATCTGCACTTCCTGTTGCATTTATCTGCATAGAGTTCAAGAAATACTCTTATACATCCGAAAGGTCAGTCTGAAAATTAAATAAGACGTCCTACAGGGGATCAAAATGATACAAGGACCATTTTACAATGGTATATCCCTTTTTCCCCCTTGGAAGAGATTAACAATGTCTCCCAAATGAATGTATTACAGTCACTCATGACATCTAATATAAAATCGATAGGCAGATCATGCTTCCCTTCCCACACAGTCTCTATCTCTCCATTAATGAATATTAAACGAAATCAAAATATGACGGAATGGCCATACTGTCTCTATCTCTCCATTTATGAATGTTAACATATATCCTTGCTATTTATACACTGGTAACCCATTTGTTTCCGAAATACACATTGACATTCATAAAGATTCAAGAGAATGAGCCGGCTATAGTTCAATGCTATACATTAAGAAGCCTTTTGGATCAACTTCTAGAACAAAAGGCATATGGAAAGGTAGCAAAAAAGGTTAACAAACTTTGTTTGTGTTTCTGGAAATGAAATAAAAAAATGTAAAGGGTAGTATGGGAAGGAAACAAAAGGCATATGGAAAGGTAGCAAAAAAATTCTCATATCTGGGACCCTCTGTGCAGAATAAATCAATTAATTACCTTGTGAGCCTTTCCCCTTGAAGAGTAGTAGTCAACAACAGGCATATTCAAACTCTCGAACACTTTTAGACGCTTCTTGATTGTCTCAATGTTATCATCAACTCGCCCCTATGAAATGAAATAACAGAAATAAACAGCGGGGTCAATCTAATGTAATATAATTTAGAGTAAACCCCACTAGAGTAATACATCTAGTGACAAATTTGCGGTAATCAACTTCCTATTTTGGTTATATGCACATAACAAACTAATGGAGTTTATGTTTCTTCTCTTCAATATAAATGACATATGAAGAAGGCTCTGGTGCGGCCTCCCCTGCACAAATGTCAACGCCAGCATCTACCTCCTTCCTCGCCACCGGCTCCACCACCGCCTCCTGAACCTCGAACTCGACTTCAAAAAGGTATACGTCAGCCTCGCAAGCTCACTGATGGTACTATTCGCTGGTGTCTTCTTGCCTCTACAGGAGAACCACGCACATTGTCTGAGGCGCTTGGGGATGACAGGTGGCGCAAAGCGATGGAGGATGAGTATGACGCTCTTATGCAAAACAAAACATGGCATCTTGTTCCTTCACATCATACAAAGAATCTCATTGACTGTAAATGGGTTTATCGTGTTAAGAAAAATGCAGATGGCACTATTGACAAGTACAAAGCACGCTTGGTTGCAAAAGGGTTCAAACAGAGATATGGGATAGATTATAAAGATACCTTCAGTCCTGTGGTCAAAGCAGCAACGATACATTGTTATTGAAGTTGCTGTCTCGAGAGGATGGAGTTTGCGGCAGCTAGATGTCAAGAACGCGTTTCTCCATGGCGTTCTGGAAGAGGAAGTTTATATGAAGCCCCCAGGTTTTGAAGACCCTCAAGCCCCACATCACATTTGCAGGCTTGACAAGGCTCTTTATGGTCTCAAACAAGCTCCTCGTGCATGGTATTAACGACTCAGTACCAAGTTGCAACAACTTGGTTTCACTCCTTCCAAGGCTGATACATCTCTGTTCCTTTATAATAAGTCTGGTATTTTGATGTTTGTGCTAATCTATGTTGATGATATCATTGTCATAAGTTCTTCAGATCAAGCTATTTCGGCTCTTCTTCATGATTTGAATGCCGACTTTGCTCTTAAAGATTTGGGAGACTTACATTATTTTCTGGGTATTGAGGTAAAGAAGACACACTTAGGCTTGCTCCTTACTCAAGGCAAATATGCTGCAGATCTCCTTGCCAAAGTCGGTATGACCAAGTGCATTCCCTGTCGTACACCCTTATCCTCCACTGAAAAACTGTCTTTAACTGAGGGAACTCCCCTTGGTACTGATGATAGTACACATTACAGAAGCCTTGTTGGTGCATTACAATACTTGACGTTGACACGACCCGATATTGCTTTCTCTGTTAACAATGTCTGTCAGTATTTACATGCTCCTACGACTACTCATTGGACAGCCGCAAAAAGAATTTTGAGATATGTTCAAGGTACCCTACATGTTGGACTGACTTTTCAGAAGTCTTCTTCTACTTTGCTTAGTACATTTTCGGATGCAGATTGAGCAGGCTGTCTAGATGATAGACGATCAACTGGAGGTTTTTCTATATTTGTTGGACCAAATTTGGTCTCTTGGAGTGCTCGAAAACAGAAAACTGTATCACGATCAAGTACTGAAGCAGAATACAAAGCTCTTGCGAATGCTACAGCCGAGTTGATTTGGGTTAAGTCTGTTCTCAATGAACTTGGTGTTAAACTCAGGGAAAAACCATATTTGTGGTGTGATAACTTAGGTGCTACATATCTATCTGCTAATCCTGTGTTTCATGCTAGGAATAAACACATTGAGATAGACTATCACTTTGTTCGTGAAAGAGTTGCAGATAAGCTGCTTGACATCAAGTTCATTTCTAATAAAGATCAAGTTGCAGATGGTTTTACAAAGGTGTTGCCAGTCAAAAATCTTCATGAGTTTGCTCGTAATCTCAACCTTTCAGAAGATTGTGATTAAGGGAGGGTGTTAGATTGTAATACGGTTTTTATATGTTTACGTATAAGAGTATGGAGTAGTACTCCACCTCGAATACGCCTTCCTGTACACGCCACGACTAGGGGCTGTTCCTAGCTTATTTAACATGCAACCGATCGACCCTAGAGGGCAACGATCGTTACCACCTAAAATCACACTCATTCCTTAGATCTTTCTGGTTCATGCGCGTGCGCTAATGTAGCAACCCAGCCTACGGGTGTTTGATGTGATGTAACGCTTTAAGTTTGGCCTTGGTCATGTTCTCTCCGTCTACACCAATGAAAAGGCAGAGTTCCTACCCCGTTTAAAAAAAATCCAAGCTTCCGTGATTGCAAAAACATATGCTTTTTGTTCAGGAGCTCATGCTCGTGACTGTACCGTTTCCGGTATCCATAAAGCTCTCTTCCATGATTGCAAAAATAATATTGTTTGAGTCCTCGAGCAAACAGTGCAGTATGGAAACTTAATGCATATACTCCTACCTAACAAGCAACAAGGATACTCGCTCTTTTGTTTGAAGTAGTAGCAGAGATATTGAAGTGCACCTAACAAAAAGTCCATTGATCTCGCTCTTTTGTTTGATATTACTCGCCCTTGAGTCCTAGGCTCCTAGCACCGTCAGTTTTCATTTGATGGAGGGGTCAACGACGTGACCTGCGAACATGATCGCACCGGAGACCTCCTCGATGACAAAGAAGGCAAACGGATGGTCAGCGACGAAGTCCACGAGCGGTGGCGGCGGTGGGGAGTACCGAGAACATTCGATCATCGCCCCCATAGCGGTGAAAGCCGCTGCCTCGGTGCCTTCCTCATTCACCTCAATGACGGCCTTGTGGATCACCTGCTGTAGTGCCAGCCTCCTCCTTCCGACTACGCCGTCCTCAGCCATATCGGACAGGTCGGCCTTCTCCAGATCGAACGCGTCCTTGAGACCCAATTCGCGGAGAACGCTGGTCATATCAGCGTCGAAACTAAGCTTGAACTTGGGCAGCCGGAAGTCCCCGACCTCGACGGCACTTTTGGGCAGGTGCTTGTGTAGAAAATCCGGGTTGCGGGTGATCTTATCGGTGAGCCGCCAGAGCCCGTCACGCGCGTCGGGGAGGAAGACGCACATGGAGTAGAGCGGCGCCGGCTGGGCGGGCAACGGCCGGCCCTGCTTGTAGCGGAGCTGGAGCACCTTGAAGCCGTCGTGGCAGGCGACGAGCTGGCTGTTGAATCCGCGCAAGAAGGGGACGTCGACGTGGGTGCCGTCGAGGCGATGGAACTTGTCGTCCTTGGTGTGCTTCTTGTCAAAGGGCTGCTTCCACCTGCCCTTGAAGTAGATGGCATTGGCAAGGACGAGGTCCGTGAGATTCGACAGCGCGCCTGGGCCGAAGATGGAGGGGATGAGGTTATTCGTCGATGCCGCCACCCACGCATTGATCTGCTTCCGTGCTTCCTCCGGCTGCAACCACACAAAAGGGCATGAGTTTTCTTGTCTTCGATTGAATTAAGATGCAGTACAGATTCATTTCATGCTCAAATCGTTATGTAATTTGGCCGCTGCAATTAAGAAATGATAACCAGTTAGGGCTTCGTTATCTATTTGCATTCGCATGGGTGCTTCTTTTGTGCAAATTCTAGTTCGTGTGTCTGCTAATGGAACCGGAATTCATTGAGAGTTAAACGGTTTCCTCTGAAACTCTTAGCACAGAAAAAGAAATGCTAGCCAGTGAGATGGTTATCTGCATCCAAGATGAAACCCGTCACAGATTTTTTTTCCGTAGCTTGCATGATTATCTTTGCTTGCACGCCAGGATGCTGAAGCTGAACCCATGTTTCCAATCCATGTTAAAGATAGGCCTACTCCAGATAAATATTGCTCAGGGCTGAGCATTATGAACAATGATAAATGGCCCTACAATACAACTGCCTGAAATTGCTAGCCTATTGGGCACGCCACTGGGGGTGCCAGCAATTTTTGGGCTATTGGGCGCGCCACTGGGGGTCGATTTCGTGCCGGCGCGCCCAATAGGCCTATTGGGAGCGCAGTTGGACGCGCCGGTGGAGATGCTCTAAGATGCTTTAGATGTTACACATGATGCCTACATGCACACTAAAATGATCGAACATACCCATGAAACATGTCTAAATACATTTGTGTGCATGTGATTGTGGACAAAAACTAAAAAAGATCGCCTTTTTTGGAAGGCCCCGAGCTGAACAACTTCAACTGCATCCTCTTTGGCACCGACCTTAAGAGGCTAGATTTAAAAATAGTTTTTATAATAGGTCATATATGTGTTTAGTTGCTCAAAAGGGCCTGATTTGTAAAAAATACGAGGAAAAGAGGCGAAGGGCAACTACATGGGTATGACGACACTATTCGCGTAGTATTTGAATTCCCCAGCGAGGCGACACGTTGATAGTTTGGGGGAAATCGGTTCCGACAGCGGCAAGGTCATGAGTTGCCGGATCCGATGAAAGCCAGGGCAGTGGTGGCTGAACGTGCCGGCGTCGAGATACTAGAGCACCGCGGGAGGGATTGTGAGGTAGAGAACATGTGATCGTTGTTGCTATTCCATCGGTAGACCGGAGAAGGACATCATAGCCGACACGGAGCAAGTTATTTATTACCTATCATTTCATGTGCCATTTGGTTGTTACGTTGTTATTTTATGCAATGCTTATTATTCTATGTGTCCTCCCATTGTTGTTGTTGTTGCTTTTATGCATGAAAATAAAACATAAGACCCATCATTTCATGTGCCCTCTCGTCGCTATGCGATATCGGGGCCCTCCTAGTATTTCATGTGTACATACTCATTTTGGTGTTGTTTCTCTCGCTCGCCCTCGAGGGCTATATATAAAGGTTGTTTGGGGGGGGGGGGGGGGGGGGGTTCCCCTCTCGTTCTTGACATACACACGGTTGTGATATATTATTTTGGCGTTTCTCATCCATTTTTTGGTGGTTATAACACACAGATTTTGTTTTGTCATTTTTCCACCTATTTTCGGGGCCATAATCCACAGCTTCCGTTTTCGTAATTTTCACACCTTATTTGTTTGGCACTATCCCTCCTTTTCTATTTTTGTATATTTCCCGTTTGTTTTGTGCTTTGTCACTTTCCTGCCTATCTTCACCACACTTTTTGGGGTGTCCCTCCCAATTTCTTAACTTATGAAAAAATCCTTTTGGATTATCGCATTATATATTGACAAAGGTTTAACATAAATGTATTTACTTATTTCGCAAGGTCCCATCAGTTCCGTGATCATCCTCATCGGCTATTCGTTCTCCAAACTAAAGGCATGTTTCGTGAGGTAGTATATATGCATTCATCCAATTTTCAATAATTATAAACTTGGGGGAAATCCCACGTTTTATTGTCTCGTGGCTGACCATGCTGCAAGCATCTCGTACGTATGCACGCACATGTAGCATTGGAGTTAAACCTTATGTTTTGGGATTGAAGTGGTACCGTACATGCAATCACACGTTAGCAAGTGGGGGGTCAGCCCAAAAACGTAATTTCGGAAGAGCTGCCGCCACCAAAACGAAATCTCCCCGCCAAAATGAAATCGTGGAAGAGCCTCGCCCGGTCGCCCGCCACTTATATTTGATTTCGTTTGAAATTTTTCGTTTTGCGCCGAGCGGGAGACAAAATTTTGAACTCCCCGCATCTATTGTATTTGATTTGTTTTGAAATTCCAGTTTTGTTGGGCCCGAACAAAACCCATCCCTCCCGCAGCAGAGCAGTGCAGACCACCAAACCCTCTCTTCTTCCACCTCCAGATCCCCTTTTTCGGCCGCCTCGTCGCCGGCCGAATCCGGCCACCTCCGGCGACTCCCCGCGTGCAGACCACCGCCCCTCGCACCAAATCCTGCCCCTGTCCCGATTACACGGGGTGGAGCCGCCAAATCGCCGCCCCAACACCAACCCTAAATCAGATGCAGGTGGCATGGCGGCGGCGGCTGAAATTTGCGGATGGACGGTAGGGCTAGGAGGTCGCGGCGTCGAGGCTGCTACCCGCGGGTCCTGACCGGCGTCAAGAAGCTCGTCGAGTGCGGCCACGAACAGTCCTGGGCCAACATCGTCGCCTCCCGGACCGCGATGCGCTCCACGACGCCGCATTTGGCCCTCGTCTCCCCGGCATCTCCTCCACGCGCGTGGTCGCCAACGAAGGTGGGGGTGATGGCCGGTCGAGTTGCAGGGGACGCGCTGCTGGCCCTGAAGCGTGTCTTCAGCGCCACCCACGGCTGGGCGGATGAGGACGGCGACCCATGCGGCTGCGTCCAGTCAATGTATGTACACTCTTATTTCTCCTCATTTTCCATCAGATTAGATTAGCCTCTTTGCTTAGGTTTCCCTTAAAATTGGATTCTTGTTTGGTGTCCCGATGTTTTTGAATGATGATTGAATAATCTGTGTGTTTCTCCCTTGCAGAAATCTACCGTATATGGACCAATCTCTGCACTGCCCTTTTCCCCAATTTCTTTGTCTGGAGCTCTGCACGACAACACCTTGCACTGTCCCATCCCCGTGGAGATCAAGAACTGCACCCATATCAGAGCAATGTATGCTACTCTTAGCATTATATGATCCTGTTTATACACATGTACTGAACTAGTACGTGTCTGATGAACTAAAATGTGAGTGCTCGGTTGTCTATTTGTTCAGTTATCTGAGAGCCAGCTACCTCCAAGGCGGCATCCTGCTGGAGTTCGTTGAGCTCCTCAACCTCACCATCCTGTAGGTTCCTGGATACCCATGTTCTTTCTTTTCTTACTCCCAATGGGTTGTTTGTTGGTCTGATGTGTGTGCTAAACGCAGGGATCTTTCGAGCAACCTGTTGCAGTGCATGATACCGGTGTGAATCTGGAGCGTCACTCATCTACAATTTCTGCAGCATTACAATATTCTTGGCATTGCTTAACGCAAAGGTGATTTTTTCTTACGCTGCTGTTCAGAAGCTCGTCGGAATTGACTGCTTCCTTGCTATTGAGTAGTGTTCATCATGGTTCTCTGGGTCATGACCCCCCATATTAGAAAGTTGATGATTAAATTCTGGCTATGTAGTTTCTAGGTTTTTATAACCTACTAGAAAGTTGATCTCTGGTTCAGGGCTAGTAGTCAATGTAAGTCGTGATTTTTTCTGCTAACATCTCCTATTGCTGGAAGTTAACTCGTGTCTTTCCTCAGGACAATACTTGGTGATGCTGCTGTCCTATCCATACTGGTGACGGTATTGGACGGTGCCTCTTTGCGCAACATGGAGCTTTTGCCAGCATCTTCCCTGAGCCGCAACACCAACTTGCCGCTCCTACCGCCAGGCCATGTCCCTGAGCTGCTGCTGTCGGCCACCACAGCGACATGCTGCTGTCGGCCACCTCCCCAACCTGCTGCTGCCAGCAAGGAACTGTCACAGAAAGGTGAGATGCCATGGGTTGGAATCAGTCTTGATCAGGACAAGGTTGGGATATAATGTGTGTTTCCGCTATGCCAACGAGTAGGAAAGTCATACAGATCTTAATTTTATTTGTACATGTGTAGGCAGCTTGGTTTCTTCTTTGTTGAAACTTATATCTATGTCTGGGGTTTGAGTTTATCTTCAAAGATTTCATCTGCACTTCCTGTTGCATTTATCTGCATAGAGTTCAAGAAATACTCTTATACATCCGAAAGGTCAGTCTGAAAATTAAATAAGACGTCCTACAGGGGATCAAAATGATACAAGGACCATTTTACAATGGTATATCCCTTTTTCCCCCTTGGAAGAGATTAACAATGTCTCCCAAATGAATGTATTACAGTCACTCATGACATCTAATATAAAATCGGTAGGCAGATCATGCTTCCCTTCCCACACAGTATCTATCTCTCCATTAATGATATTAAACGAAATCAAAATATGACGGAATGGCCATACTGTCTCTATCTCTCCATTTATGAATGTTAACATATATCCTTGCTATTTATACACTGGTAACCCATTTGTTTCCGAAATACACATTGACATTCATAAAGATTCAAGAGAATGAGCCGGCTATAGTTCAATGCTATACATTAAGAAGCCTTTTGGATCAACTTCTAGAACAAAAGGCATATGGAAAGGTAGCAAAAAAGGTTAACAAACTTTGTTTGTGTTTCTGGAAATGAAATAAAAAATGTAAAGGGTAGTATGGGAAGGAAACAAAAGGCATATGGAAAGGTAGCAAAAAAATTCTCATATCTGGGACCCTCTGTGCAGAATAAATCAATTAATTACCTTGTGAGCCTTTCCCCTTGAAGAGTAGTAGTCAACAACAGGCATATTCAAACTCTCGAACACTTTTAGACGCTTCTTGATTGTCTCAATGTTATCATCAACTCGCCCCTATGAAATGAAATAACAGAAATAAACAGCGGGGTCAATCTAATGTAATATAATTTAGAGTAAACCCCACTAGAGTAATACATCTAGTGACAAATTTGCGGTAATCAACTTCCTATTTTGGTTATATGCACATAACAAACTAATGGAGTTTATGTTTCTTTCTTCAATATAAATGACATATGAAGAAGGCTCTGGTGCGGCCTCCCCTGCACAAATGTCAACGCCAGCATCTACACCTCCTTCCTCGCCACCACTTGCAGTGCATGATACCGGTGTGAATCTGGAGCGTCACTCATCTACAATTTCTGCAGCATTACAATATTCTTGGCATTGCTTAACGCAAAGGTGATTTTTTCTTACGCTGCTGTTCAGAAGCTCGTCGGAATTGACTGCTTCCTTGCTATTGAGTAGTGTTCATCATGGTTCTCTGGGTCATGACCCCCCATATTAGAAAGTTGATGATTAAATTCTGGCTATGTAGTTTCTAGGTTTTTATAACCTACTAGAAAGTTGATCTCTGGTTCAGGGCTAGTAGTCAATGTAAGTCGTGATTTTTTCTGCTAACATCTCCTATTGCTGGAAGTTAACTCGTGTCTTTCCTCAGGACAATACTTGGTGATGCTGCTGTCCTATCCATACTGGTGACGGTATTGGACGGTGCCTCTTTGCGCAACATGGAGCTTTTGCCAGCATCTTCCCTGAGCCGCAACACCAACTTGCCGCTCCTACCGCCAGGCCATGTCCCTGAGCTGCTGCTGTCGGCCACCACAGCGACATGCTGCTGTCGGCCACCTCCCCAACCTGCTGCTGCCAGCAAGGAACTGTCACAGAAAGGTGAGATGCATGGGTTGGAATCAGTCTTGATCAGGACAAGGTTGGGATATAATGTGTGTTTCCGCTATGCCAACGAGTAGGAAAGTCATACAGATCTTAATTTTATTTGTACATGTGTAGGCAGCTTGGTTTCTTCTTTGTTGAAACGTATATCTATGTCTGGGGTTTGAGTTTATCTTCAAAGATTTCATCTGCACTTCCTGTTGCATTTATCTGCATAGAGTTCAAAAATACTCTTATACATCCGAAAGGTCAGTCTGAAAATTAAATAAGACGTCCTACAGGGGATCAAAATGATACAAGGACCATTTTACAATGGTATATCCCTTTTTTTCCCCCTTGGAAGAGATTAACAATGTCTCCCAAATGAATGTATTACAGTCACTCATGACATCTAATATAAATCGATAGGCAGATCATGCTTCCCTTCCCACACAGTCTCTATCTCTCCATTAATGAATATTAAACGAAATCAAAATATGACGGAATGGCCATACTGTCTCTATCTCTCCATTTATGAATGTTAACATATATCCTTGCTATTTATACACTGGTAACCCATTTGTTTCCGAAATACACATTGACATTCATAAAGATTCAAGAGAATGAGCCGGCTATAGTTCAATGCTATACATTAAGAAGCCTTTTGGATCAACTTCTAGAACAAAAGGCATATGGAAAGGTAGCAAAAAAGGTTAACAAACTTTTTTGTGTTTCTGGAAATGAAATAAAAAAATGTAAAGGGTAGTATGGGAAGGAAACAAAAGGCATATGGAAAGGTAGCAAAAAAATTCTCATATCTGGGACCCTCTGTGCAGAATAAATCAATTAATTACCTTGTGAGCCTTTCCCCTTGAAGAGTAGTAGTCAACAACAGGCATATTCAAACTCTCGAACACTTTTAGACGCTTCTTGATTGTCTCAATGTTATCATCAACTCGCCCCTATGAAATGAAATAACAGAAATAAACAGCGGGGTCAATCTAATGTAATATAATTTAGAGTAAACCCCACTAGAGTAATACATCTAGTGACAAATTTGCGGTAATCAACTTCCTATTTTGGTTATATGCACATAACAAACTAATGGAGTTTATGTTTCTTCTCTTCAATATAAATGACATATGAAGAAGGCTCTGGTGCGGCCTCCCCTGCACAAATGTCAACGCCAGCATCTACACCTCCTTCCTCGCCACCACTTGCAGTGCATGATACCGGTGTGAATCTGGAGCGTCACTCATCTACAATTTCTGCAGCATTACAATATTCTTGGCATTGCTTAACGCAAAGGTGATTTTTTCTTACGCTGCTGTTCAGAAGCTCGTCGGAATTGACTGCTTCCTTGCTATTGAGTAGTGTTCATCATGGTTCTCTGGGTCATGACCCCCCATATTAGAAAGTTGATGATTAAATTCTGGCTATGTAGTTTCTAGGTTTTTATAACCTACTAGAAAGTTGATCTCTGGTTCAGGGCTAGTAGTCAATGTAAGTCGTGATTTTTTCTGCTAACATCTCCTATTGCTGGAAGTTAACTCGTGTCTTTCCTCAGGACAATACTTGGTGATGCTGCTGTCCTATCCATACTGGTGACGGTATTGGACGGTGCCTCTTTGCGCAACATGGAGCTTTTGCCAGCATCTTCCCTGAGCCGCAACACCAACTTGCCGCTCCTACCGCCAGGCCATGTCCCTGAGCTGCTGCTGTCGGCCACCACAGCGACATGCTGCTGTCGGCCACCTCCCCAACCTGCTGCTGCCAGCAAGGAACTGTCACAGAAAGGTGAGATGCCATGGGTTGGAATCAGTCTTGATCAGGACAAGGTTGGGATATAATGTGTGTTTCCGCTATGCCAACGAGTAGGAAAGTCATACAGATCTTAATTTTATTTGTACATGTGTAGGCAGCTTGGTTTCTTCTTTGTTGAAACGTATATCTATGTCTGGGGTTTGAGTTTATCTTCAAAGATTTCATCTGCACTTCCTGTTGCATTTATCTGCATAGAGTTCAAGAAATACTCTTATACATCCGAAAGGTCAGTCTGAAAATTAAATAAGACGTCCTACAGGGGATCAAAATGATACAAGGACCATTTTACAATGGTATATCCCTTTTTCCCCCTTGGAAGAGATTAACAATGTCTCCCAAATGAATGTATTACAGTCACTCATGACATCTAATATAAAATCGATAGGCAGATCATGCTTCCCTTCCCACACAGTCTCTATCTCTCCATTAATGAATATTAAACGAAATCAAAATATGACGGAATGGCCATACTGTCTCTATCTCTCCATTTATGAATGTTAACATATATCCTTGCTATTTATACACTGGTAACCCATTTGTTTCCGAAATACACATTGACATTCATAAAGATTCAAGAGAATGAGCCGGCTATAGTTCAATGCTATACATTAAGAAGCCTTTTGGATCAACTTCTAGAACAAAAGGCATATGGAAAGGTAGCAAAAAAGGTTAACAAACTTTGTTTGTGTTTCTGGAAATGAAATAAAAAAAATGTAAAGGGTAGTATGGGAAGGAAACAAAAGGCATATGGAAAGGTAGCAAAAAAATTCTCATATCTGGGACCCTCTGTGCAGAATAAATCAATTAATTACCTTGTGAGCCTTTCCCCTTGAAGAGTAGTAGTCAACAACAGGCATATTCAAACTCTCGAACACTTTTAGACGCTTCTTGATTGTCTCAATGTTATCATCAACTCGCCCCTATGAAATGAAATAACAGAAATAAACAGCGGGGTCAATCTAATGTAATATAATTTAGAGTAAACCCCACTAGAGTAATACATCTAGTGACAAATTTGCGGTAATCAACTTCCTATTTTGGTTATATGCACATAACAAACTAATGGAGTTTATGTTTCTTCTCTTCAATATAAATGACATATGAAGAAGGCTCTGGTGCGGCCTCCCCTGCACAAATGTCAACGCCAGCATCTACACCTCCTTCCTCGCCACCACTTGCAGTGCATGATACCGGTGTGAATCTGGAGCGTCACTCATCTACAATTTCTGCAGCATTACAATATTCTTGGCATTGCTTAACGCAAAGGTGATTTTTTCTTACGCTGCTGTTCAGAAGCTCGTCGGAATTGACTGCTTCCTTGCTATTGAGTAGTGTTCATCATGGTTCTCTGGGTCATGACCCCCCATATTAGAAAGTTGATGATTAAATTCTGGCTATGTAGTTTCTAGGTTTTTATAACCTACTAGAAAGTTGATCTCTGGTTCAGGGCTAGTAGTCAATGTAAGTCGTGATTTTTTCTGCTAACATCTCCTATTGCTGGAAGTTAACTCGTGTCTTTCCTCAGGACAATACTTGGTGATGCTGCTGTCCTATCCATACTGGTGACGGTATTGGACGGTGCCTCTTTGCGCAACATGGAGCTTTTGCCAGCATCTTCCCTGAGCCGCAACACCAACTTGCCGCTCCTACCGCCAGGCCATGTCCCTGAGCTGCTGCTGTCGGCCACCACAGCGACATGCTGCTGTCGGCCACCTCCCCAACCTGCTGCTGCCAGCAAGGAACTGTCACAGAAAGGTGAGATGCCATGGGTTGGAATCAGTCTTGATCAGGACAAGGTTGGGATATAATGTGTGTTTCCGCTATGCCAACGAGTAGGAAAGTCATACAGATCTTAATTTTATTTGTACATGTGTAGGCAGCTTGGTTTCTTCTTTGTTGAAACGTATATCTATGTCTGGGTTTGAGTTTATCTTCAAAGATTTCATCTGCACTTCCTGTTGCATTTATCTGCATAGAGTTCAAGAAATACTCTTATACATCCGAAAGGTCAGTCTGAAAATTAAATAAGACGTCCTACAGGGGATCAAAATGATACAAGGACCATTTTACAATGGTATATCCCTTTTTCCCCCTTGGAAGAGATTAACAATGTCTCCCAAATGAATGTATTACAGTCACTCATGACATCTAATATAAAATCGATAGGCAGATCATGCTTCCCTTCCCACACAGTCTCTATCTCTCCATTAATGAATATTAAACGAAATCAAAATATGACGGAATGGCCATACTGTCTCTATCTCTCCATTTATGAATGTTAACATATATCCTTGCTATTTATACACTGGTAACCCATTTGTTTCCGAAATACACATTGACATTCATAAAGATTCAAGAGAATGAGCCGGCTATAGTTCAATGCTATACATTAAGAAGCCTTTTGGATCAACTTCTAGAACAAAAGGCATATGGAAAGGTAGCAAAAAAGGTTAACAAACTTTGTTTGTGTTTCTGGAAATGAAATAAAAAAATGTAAAGGGTAGTATGGGAAGGAAACAAAAGGCATATGGAAAGGTAGCAAAAAAATTCTCATATCTGGGACCCTCTGTGCAGAATAAATCAATTAATTACCTTGTGAGCCTTTCCCCTTGAAGAGTAGTAGTCAACAACAGGCATATTCAAACTCTCGAACACTTTTAGACGCTTCTTGATTGTCTCAATGTTATCATCAACTCGCCCCTATGAAATGAAATAACAGAAATAAACAGCGGGGTCAATCTAATGTAATATAATTTAGAGTAAACCCCACTAGAGTAATACATCTAGTGACAAATTTGCGGTAATCAACTTCCTATTTTGGTTATATGCACATAACAAACTAATGGAGTTTATGTTTCTTCTCTTCAATATAAATGACATATGAAGAAGGCTCTGGTGCGGCCTCCCCTGCACAAATGTCAACGCCAGCATCTACACCTCCTTCCTCGCCACCACTTGCAGTGCATGATACCGGTGTGAATCTGGAGCGTCACTCATCTACAATTTCTGCAGCATTACAATATTCTTGGCATTGCTTAACGCAAAGGTGATTTTTTCTTACGCTGCTGTTCAGAAGCTCGTCGGAATTGACTGCTTCCTTGCTATTGAGTAGTGTTCATCATGGTTCTCTGGGTCATGACCCCCCATATTAGAAAGTTGATGATTAAATTCTGGCTATGTAGTTTCTAGGTTTTTATAACCTACTAGAAAGTTGATCTCTGGTTCAGGGCTAGTAGTCAATGTAAGTCGTGATTTTTTCTGCTAACATCTCCTATTGCTGGAAGTTAACTCGTGTCTTTCCTCAGGACAATACTTGGTGATGCTGCTGTCCTATCCATACTGGTGACGGTCTTGGACGGTGCCTCTTTGCGCAACATGGAGCTTTTGCCAGCATCTTCCCTGAGCCGCAACACCAACTTGCCGCTCCTACCGCCAGGCCATGTCCCTGAGCTGCTGCTGTCGGCCACCACAGCGACATGCTGCTGTCGGCCACCTCCCCAACCTGCTGCTGCCAGCAAGGAACTGTCACAGAAAGGTGAGATGCCATGGGTTGGAATCAGTCTTGATCAGGACAAGGTTGGGATATAATGTGTGTTTCCGCTATGCCAACGAGTAGGAAAGTCATACAGATCTTAATTTTATTTGTACATGTGTAGGCAGCTTGGTTTCTTCTTTGTTGAAACTTATATCTATGTCTGGGGTTTGAGTTTATCTACCTGGAGATGTTGTACTTCATTTGACACTGTTTAGATAAAGAAACTTGACAATCCAACAACATCGACGTGGCGGCCAGAAAATTAGGCTGTAGGAGAGTCAACTTTAAAATGAATTGATCTTAAAGTTTGTATGTGTATTGCTTTGATAACAGTGTCAAAGCAATCATTGATATGTGATCTGGGGTCTTTGATAGCTATGAATGGGATCTGTCATGTAGCATCCTGCAAATAGCTCTTCGTGTCGATCTGCTGATCCATTAGTGCTGCTACATAGTACTAGTTATTAGGAGTCAGCTAAGAATTGTACCTTGAATAAAAGTATATATTATGCATGCATGCTAGGCTCACCTTTACATTTTGAGAAGTGGTAACTCATGATAAAAAAAATAGTTTCTGACCTCTGACCAAATTTCAGTGCTTATGATTTGAGAAACTGGTTTGGCATCCTATTTTCTTAAATGTCAAACTGATTTGAGAAACTTTGCTTAGTTGCTGGTTCAATAATAGTGCCTTGGAGCTACGAATTCTGAATCTCATCTCCTTGTGCGTCTTTTGCAGGTCAATGAGTGCCCCTGGAGCCAACCAATGGTCTCCCGAGCCGGCGGCGCAGTAGTAGTCTGGCGGTAGTCTCGGACAGCGCCTATCCACGCAACCCAGAGCTGCTGCCAGCGTCTTCCCTGACCATGTCCTTGAGCTGCTGCTGGTGGTCACCTCCCCAACCTTTTGCTGCCAGCAAGGAAGCCGTCACAGAAAGGTGAGATGCCATGGGTGGAATCACAGTCTTGATCAGGATAAGGTTGGCGTAGAGTGTATGTTTCCGCTATGCCAAGGAGTAGGAAGGTCATACAGATCTTAGTTTTTTGTGCATGTGTAGGCAGTTTGGATAATAGCAGATAGCACTGTCAGTTTGGCTTATTCAATGTTGAAACTTGCTGTCTATGCATGGTGTTTGTGTTCATCCACCTGGAGATGTGCTTGGTTTGACACTGTTTAGTTAAATAAAGTAGATAATTCAGCAACATCAATGTGTCGGATGGAAATTAGCATGTAGGAGAGTGAACTTTAAAATGAATAGATCTTACGGTTTGCATGTTTATCCAACTCCGCTTGGGTGAATTCAGTAGTGTTCCAATGAAGGCAAAAAATCACAGGCCTCAACTAGCTTGTTCCGTGAATGCAAAAAATCATGTCGTGATGCATAATTTTCTTGTGTAGCAAAAAATCATGTTCGGCGGTCTCCGTCTGGGCCACTGATTCTGGCTGCCGCTGCTCACTGGTCACCTCCGCCGCTAATGTTCTTCGGCTGGTATCTTTGCAGGGTCGCCTGATGACAGGGAGACCGTGGAAGCGCCTGATCTAAAGGCCCGATGGGGTGCCCATGTTGTCAAGCTGCTCGCCCCCAAGGACCATGTGGCGACTTCGACCTCTAGCTTGTCGACATGGGCATGCAAAGGTAACTTCTTGACATTCATTCTATCCTGGCATTAGTTGCAGCTGCTTCTTTTTTCTGTGAGTTGGCTAAATTTTCACGGAACCTTGCTATATTAGTGGTGTGCAGCGGATTGTTTCACGGAGTTGCAACAGGTTCAAATATGTTACTTGCTAAGTAAAAGAACCCACTACCATCCCTCAAGTTGTGGGTTAATGTGTGTTAGTGATGTTTCCTTTATTTTCGGATTTGTAAGGGTGTTAACCACTACTGCTGGTGTGTGTTAGATCACTGCTGGGTTGGATCGCAGCAGTGTTTATATGCTTATGTTTTATCTGTCTCTTCTGTCTGTTTATACAAACCTCTCACTACTCAGGTTGCCGGCAGTGGAAGGTCACAACCTCTAAAAAGTCTTAATTGCTTCTATGTACCATGATGCGTTACACAATCAATTCTTTATCAGACTTTAGTAATTGCATGACTGTATATGTATAATTGATCATGTACTTGATTTCTAACGATTTCTGGGATGGTTGAACTCTAGGTCAATAAATAGAGTTGAATCTACACGTTCAAGTATATTTCTGTTTGGTTGTGATGTGTTTCTTGTGTATGGGTGTAGAATTAATTTCCAGTGCAAGATTTTTCTAGTTGCACCCTGTTCCTTGCGGCATGATTGTGCCATTTATTGTTTTGCTGCTGTTGAGTGTGAATGACACCATATTCCTTGCTTCCAGTTGGTTGTGTACTGATTGAATTTTGTCCACACCTTGGACCAGGGAGGGACCAGGGCATGATGATGGGGATAGGCAAGTGTTCTTCATGGATGTTGTCTCTGCCCTGGTACATGAGAGCGGCAACAAGGAGCTCATGGTGCTTCCCTGACACAGCAAGGTCGTCATCACGTCCGTGTTTGTCGGACTGCATGGTGTTGTCAAGAAGGCTGCTGGTCTTGGAGACTGGTACTGCTGGTGAGTCTTTCTTCTAATTATCTACTATATATTATCTGGTTTCTGTTGACATTATTCAGAAATCAGCTTGTTGACGCCATAGTGTTGCCCCCATCAGTTAATTATGTGGTTTATTTGATTATACCTTCCTAGCAAACACATTGATCTTGCGTTGCATGTTCTCTTTGTGGACATATTATTTTTCTAATGCCCCATTAAATATGTGTATATTCCCCTGCTCGGATGCTTGAATTAGCATTTAGTGTCAGTATGTAGCGGTGCTACTGGGAAAGTTTTTCTGTTTTTCTGAAAGCTTCGGTGAGTTGGCTAGTGTCTAGTTTTGGATTCTTTTTTGTGTTAACCTCTGAAGAATTGAGCTAATGTATCAAATGTATTCATATTTGTTATGTGATATTCTTCCCTGGGATGCTTTTAGGGGATCTATTATACATTTATCTAGTGAACTATACATATACATTTTTATTCAGTTTGGACTATTCGTATACAAATGAAGTTCTGAACCTTCTGTTGCGTAAAGTTCTTTTTGGAGCAGCGTACACGGTTGTGTGCAATGGACTTTACCTTTGGATATGATCGTGTCTTGGAGGTCAGAATTCTGAACCTCATCTCCTTGTGTTTTTACAGGTCAACAATGTGCGCCACGAGCCAACCAATGGTCTCCAGGGCCAATAGCGCCGTCATAGACTGGCGACGGTCTTGGACGGTGCCTCCTTGCGGAATGTGGAGTTGCTGCCAGTGTCGACTTGCTGCTCGTACCGCCAGGCCACGTCTCTGAGCTGCTGCTTGGCGATGGGCGACAAGGCCTTTATCGATCACGAGGTGTCCAGGATGTCATCAAGTACGATGTCAAGGTAATCTCACTCTCTCTGACACTGGTTGTTTGGTATGTATGGTTCCTGCCGATGGTGATCTGTATGCATGTTGGTATGTATGGTTGTTTGTGTCGGGTGGTCCTCTCGGCCATGGTCTTCGTGCCATGGTCTAGTCTGTGTGTTAATCATCCCAGGATTGCAGTGATGCCTTGAGGCAATTTCTGATTTCTCAAGAATTACCTCTATTTAGGTGCATTTGTACCTGGTCTACCTTTCTCTGGTCGTTTGTGCCTCTCCTGTATGCTGTTTGTTGCAATATCAATGTACCTCGTATACCTGATGATTCATTAAGTTTCTAGTGACAAGAGAAAGCAATTATATAATCCATATGATGCATTGCTGGTTGTAAAGAAGGCTTTCTAGATCCCCGTTGCAGTGATGCCCAGTGGCATGTTTTTTTCTTCAGAGGGAGGCGTCCCCATAAACCATTTTTTGTATTATATTGCTTCACATTATAAGTATTTGTCTCTTCTTCTAGTTATGCACCTGCAATTGGGTTACCCATTTTTCTGCTTTTTTCACATTGAATGCTTGATGTTGATCGCTTGATTGTGTCGAGCAATTGTTTCCTGTGCCGTTGGTGGAGGTGGAGTTGAAGGTGAACCCTTTGTTGGTATGTTGTCATGCAGGTGCCCTGCCCTTTGATCGACAGACGAGCCGAGCTTGTTCGACCAGTGGTAGTCGGACAGGACATTGGAGCAGCATATTACCAGTGGCGCTTGTTAAGCGGGGAGTGCTGAAGATTGTTCCAACCAGTGGTTTCGGGTATGACTAGGACCTGGTCTTGCCACTGGCAAGTGCTCATCTTCTGTGTAGTTTAGGATTACAGATTGTCCCTTGCATTAAGCATTTTTACATGTTTGGTGTCTAGAAAGTCTGTCTTTTTTCTTACAATACAGCGGGCTTCTAGTAATTGTCAAAATATATCAAGTACACATCCAATGGATTGTGTTCATGTCCAGGAACTTGTGCAGGAAAGTGATACTGGACATAGATAGCGTGTTCTTTTTTGTTGAGAGATGGCTGATATCTGGCACTCTCACTCGTGGTAGGATGCATGAGTGTGTTGATCATATGAGTTTTTCCTTGCAAAAATTGTTTTCTGGAGCATAGCTAAAGTGAGATTGAAGTTGTAGTTAATTAGTGAGTTCATTTGTTGCGTTTAACATTGTGAAATGATCCTGGAGCATAGCATGTGGTTGTTGCTAGTTCAGCTGCTAGTGAGACGGAGGAAGACGTCGCTGGCTGATGAGTGTGTTTGTTTGTTGCGGTCATGTGAAATGATCTTGCTGCAGAGATGGTTTCAGCGTTTGACGTGGATTATGTTTGGGTCCAATGAATGATCTGCTGCTTCGTTTGTTTTCTTACAGCCAGGCTGGGTGTCAAGATAGAGAAGAGGCGTCCTCCTTCTTGCAGCCATTATGTTTGTTGATGACCGGAATGGCGGACTAGCTACTCACTGTGGTGAGGAAGCTAGCCATATGTGCGAGGCCCTGATGGCTGGCGTTCATCTTTGGTTGAGATTTCCAAAATCAGTTTTTCTTGTTTTTGTGTTGGTGAGTCATAGCTCCTCCTTGTGCTATTCGTGGAGCTGAACCTTTGCTGGTTTGTTGTCTTGCAGGTGATGGACTGACAAGCCAAGCTTGTTCAACCAGTGGTAGTCAGATATGGCTGTGAAGGGGAGAAGTGTAGCCGTACAGACATGCTTTCTTTTGTGTGTTTCTTCAGCTAATGTGATACTCAAGCATGAGGCTGCGTGCGTGTACACCGTGCAATGATTGTTTCCGGCTTGGTTACGGTTTTCTAGCTACTGGAGATACTGGATGGCATGGGCTACTGAGGTCTTGGACCTGGGAGCTCCATATCATGTTATCTTCACCTGGAACATTTTTGACTGATTGTCATCTTATTTTACGTCTTCTAGACGAACTGTTTATGATCTGCAATGTCTGTAGTAATCTGAGCGTCTATTTGCTACATCTATCCAAAAGTCTATGAAAGGCCATGCCAAAATTTCCTGGAAACTAACTACCTTTAGTTGATTATGATGACAACCGGTGGGTTGCAGCTCCGGCCGCCGGTTTGAGTGACTCCCTCGGTCAAGCATAAATAAGCGCTGAGTGACGGCAAACTATCTGACTTGAGGCAAGTCTGATACACGCGAAACAGATATTAGAAACATGCACCAACATCTCAGAAAAAGGAAAACGAAACAAAAATGCAGCTAGAATTTTAAGAAGGAAGCCTTACAATTGATTATTTTCAAAGGAGTATCTCCCAAAGAAAAAGGAAAGATATAACGCTGGCCACCAACCAAGCAATGACGAAAAAGCAATCAAGCCATCCCATCTTCCTTACTCGTACCACATGACAGAGCAACCGGAGGAGTAATAAATTCATACTGCTGCCATGTCACCTATCCGTGGCATCTGATGCATCCGAGCCGTTTATTACTACATCTTTCACTCGTCAACAAAGGGAAGAGCAGCTCCTTGTTTACTTCCCGCCGTGACTCTCTTTCCATGAAATTCAAGCTCTCTTCCCTCCATCCATTCCACCTCTATAAATACAAGGCCAACACCAAGAGAGCCGCGTGCGGTCGCGTGCCTTGTGCCTTGTCGTAGGCGAGGCGGAGGCGGAGAGGCGTGCCCAGTCCGCTGCCGAGTGGTGAGGAGCGCAGTCGACACGGGACAATGTTCCATTTTACCTATGAGAGAAATTTACCTTAAGGAAGAAAACAGCTTGCGGACTTCTTCAAAGATTTCATCTGCACTTCCTGTTGCATTTATCTGCATAGAGTTCAAGAAATACTCTTATACATCCGAAAGGTCAGTCTGAAAATTAAATAAGACGTCCTACAGGGGATCAAAATGATACAAGGACCATTTTACAATGGTATATCCCTTTTTCCCCCTTGGAAGAGATTAACAATGTCTCCCAAATGAATGTATTACAGTCACTCATGACATCTAATATAAAATCGATAGGCAGATCATGCTTCCCTTCCCACACAGTCTCTATCTCTCCATTAATGAATATTAAACGAAATCAAAATATGACGGAATGGCCATACTGTCTCTATCTCTCCATTTATGAATGTTAACATATATCCTTGCTATTTATACACTGGTAACCCATTTGTTTCCGAAATACACATTGACATTCATAAAGATTCAAGAGAATGAGCCGGCTATAGTTCAATGCTATACATTAAGAAGCCTTTTGGATCAACTTCTAGAACAAAAGGCATATGGAAAGGTAGCAAAAAAGGTTAACAAACTTTGTTTGTGTTTCTGGAAATGAAATAAAAAAATGTAAAGGGTAGTATGGGAAGGAAACAAAAGGCATATGGAAAGGTAGCAAAAAAATTCTCATATCTGGGACCCTCTGTGCAGAATAAATCAATTAATTACCTTGTGAGCCTTTCCCCTTGAAGAGTAGTAGTCAACAACAGGCATATTCAAACTCTCGAACACTTTTAGACGCTTCTTGATTGTCTCAATGTTATCATCAACTCGCCCCTATGAAATGAAATAACAGAAATAAACAGCGGGGTCAATCTAATGTAATATAATTTAGAGTAAACCCCACTAGAGTAATACATCTAGTGACAAATTTGCGGTAATCAACTTCCTATTTTGGTTATATGCACATAACAAACTAATGGAGTTTATGTTTCTTCTCTTCAATATAAATGACATATGAAGAAGGCTCTGGTGCGGCCTCCCCTGCACAAATGTCAACGCCAGCATCTACACCTCCTTCCTCGCCACCGGCTCCACCACCGCCTCCTGAACCTCGAACTCGACTTCAAAAAGGTATACGTCAGCCTCGCAAGCTCACTGATGGTACTATTCGCTGGTGTCTTCTTGCCTCTACAGGAGAACCACGCACATTGTCTGAGGCGCTTGGGGATGACAGGTGGCGCAAAGCGATGGAGGATGAGTATGACGCTCTTATGCAAAACAAAACATGGCATCTTGTTCCTTCACATCATACAAAGAATCTCATTGACTGTAAATGGGTTTATCGTGTTAAGAAAAATGCAGATGGCACTATTGACAAGTACAAAGCACGCTTGGTTGCAAAAGGGTTCAAACAGAGATATGGGATAGATTATAAAGATACCTTCAGTCCTGTGGTCAAAGCAGCAACGATACGCATTGTTATTGAAGTTGCTGTCTCGAGAGGATGGAGTTTGCGGCAGCTAGATGTCAAGAACGCGTTTCTCCATGGCGTTCTGGAAGAGGAAGTTTATATGAAGCCCCCAGGTTTTGAAGACCCTCAAGCCCCACATCACATTTGCAGGCTTGACAAGGCTCTTTATGGTCTCAAACAAGCTCCTCGTGCATGGTATTAACGACTCAGTACCAAGTTGCAACAACTTGGTTTCACTCCTTCCAAGGCTGATACATCTCTGTTCCTTTATAATAAGTCTGGTATTTTGATGTTTGTGCTAATCTATGTTGATGATATCATTGTCATAAGTTCTTCAGATCAAGCTATTTCGGCTCTTCTTCATGATTTGAATGCCGACTTTGCTCTTAAAGATTTGGGAGACTTACATTATTTTCTGGGTATTGAGGTAAAGAAGACACACTTAGGCTTGCTCCTTACTCAAGGCAAATATGCTGCAGATCTCCTTGCCAAAGTCGGTATGACCAAGTGCATTCCCTGTCGTACACCCTTATCCTCCACTGAAAAACTGTCTTTAACTGAGGGAACTCCCCTTGGTACTGATGATAGTACACATTACAGAAGCCTTGTTGGTGCATTACAATACTTGACGTTGACACGACCCGATATTGCTTTCTCTGTTAACAATGTCTGTCAGTATTTACATGCTCCTACGACTACTCATTGGACAGCCGCAAAAAGAATTTTGAGATATGTTCAAGGTACCCTACATGTTGGACTGACTTTTCAGAAGTCTTCTTCTACTTTGCTTAGTACATTTTCGGATGCAGATTGAGCAGGCTGTCTAGATGATAGACGATCAACTGGAGGTTTTTCTATATTTGTTGGACCAAATTTGGTCTCTTGGAGTGCTCGAAAACAGAAAACTGTATCACGATCAAGTACTGAAGCAGAATACAAAGCTCTTGCGAATGCTACAGCCGAGTTGATTTGGGTTAAGTCTGTTCTCAATGAACTTGGTGTTAAACTCAGGGAAAAACCATATTTGTGGTGTGATAACTTAGGTGCTACATATCTATCTGCTAATCCTGTGTTTCATGCTAGGAATAAACACATTGAGATAGACTATCACTTTGTTCGTGAAAGAGTTGCAGATAAGCTGCTTGACATCAAGTTCATTTCTAATAAAGATCAAGTTGCAGATGGTTTTACAAAGGTGTTGCCAGTCAAAAATCTTCATGAGTTTGCTCGTAATCTCAACCTTTCAGAAGATTGTGATTAAGGGAGGGTGTTAGATTGTAATACGGTTTTTATATGTTTACGTATAAGAGTATGGAGTAGTACTCCACCTCGAATACGCCTTCCTGTACACGCCACGACTAGGGGCTGTTCCTAGCTTATTTAACATGCAACCGATCGACCCTAGAGGGCAACGATCGTTACCACCTAAAATCACACTCATTCCTTAGATCTTTCTGGTTCATG